>NDXB01007995.1:54734-124679 GCA_002631895.1 Agapornis roseicollis | reverse complement strand
AGCCCAGCCCAGGATACGGTTGCTTTCTGGGCTGCAAGCGCACACTGCAGCCGGCTCATGTTCATGTTCTCATTGACCACCACCCCCAAGTCCTTCTCTGCAGGGCTGCTCTGAATCTCTTCTCTGCCCAACCCATAGCTATGCCTGGGATTGCTCCGACCCAGGTGTTCTTTCATGTCTAATAAGGCTGAAAATATTTGTGAGCATACTGATTGAGTTAAAGAGGACAAGTTGCTATTTCTGTGATCTTAGGCATTCTTGAAACTCACCTTGTTACTGCATTGTTGAACAACTATAGCATGCTTTTGCATCATTCTGTAGTTTGCATTACAGAAAGATCTTACCACACTGACTGTTGTTCAGTTGGCTAACTTGTTAGAGATAAACAGAAATCCCCTGAAACTTCCAGTAGGTAACAACATGTGGGCATGAGCAATAGTGAAGACATAGCAAAAGGACGAGTAGAAATCTGCAGGTGAGTTTGGAGGTGACCTTATTATCAGGAGATGCCTGAGATTCAGGGGATGCCTGTGCGCCTACTATAGCATAGGAAGTGTAATTAAAAAGAAATCTGTGGCACACCTGTTTTTGCCCCACGCTGGCACTACATAGATCTGCTTAAACTTCTGTGTAATCCTTTCCATGTTACCAAACTACATCAGAGACATCAGTGTCTCTCACTGCAGTGTTTACCACGTGCATCACTTGCGGTAAACATCAGCTTGAAATTGAGGAACCAATTCCGTTTTCCTCCAAAAGCCAGCAGATGACTTTATTCTAACAGGATGAGATGTGTGATTTATGTCTTAGCATTAAAAAAACCCCCTCCTTTGTGCAACTGTATGTAGGTTAAAGTTGTTATAAAATTACTATGTGCATCTGTACATGCCTGATAGTCTATGGTTTCTCAAAAACCAGCAAGTGTATTTACATTAACGAACAAGAAGCCTCTTCATCTCTTGCTGAAGTCATGTACTGTACTGTACTGAAAGGATGACTTTTTAACAGAAGAGGGCACTCTTACACTGGCAATTTGCCTGTCTGCCATCCGGATTAAATGGATTTGTTTCTATATGCTGTGATAGCCTTGGTTTGCCTAATCTGTTCCCCTAAATGGTGTAATCCCTAAAGTAAAATCGGCTACAAAGAATCAGACTATACGACTAATTTGCATATGTTAACATTCTTGTTTAAAGCCATTGCTAAGCTTTTCTTAATTAGCAGTCTTCTGGTTTTAAAATGCTGCATTAATATGTATACATAGAAGAACCCCTTTGACTGTTCCATAATTAGAATTGCTGGCTGTAATGCTTAACCCTTAGTTGCATTTAAACTGAAACCAGGATAACTTTAGGAAGAATTATGTGTGTAGCACCCTTTAAAGCATTATGCTGTTGCTTGTATCAGTGGCAGTAATGCAGTATGTACTTCCCTTGCTGATGCCAGAGCATTGCTCTTAACAATGTGAAAACTTCTCAATCTCCAGGAGCACTACGAAAAGTATGATGGTTTTGTGATCCTTCACGGTACTGATACCATGGCCTATACAGCTTCAGCCTTATCCTTCATGTGTGAGAATCTGGGTAAAACTGTTGTTCTGACAGGATCTCAGGTAACGGGCTTCATTTGAAGGTGAAGTCAGAAGCCTCATTTTTGGTTTTTCTATGCAAAACTAGGCAGTATCCTGGCTATCACTGTACAGTTTTAGTAGTGCAGGGCAGGCCTCTGGCCAGGGTGAATGGTCACAGTGCTGATAGAAATTAGTGAGAATTGGCAGGCTCGCCAGCTGAGGATCTGCCCCATAATTTTATCATTAATGACTTTACAACTCTGTACCAAATCAGACCAGTAGTTCATTATGGCTGGGGCCAGATGCTTCAGAGAAAGATATAAGAGGCTGTCATTGGCCATTGTGTATTAATCGGTTTATATGAGAAGCATCTTTCCAGCCTCAGGTGGCTGCTGGTTGTTAGCTGTCTTTTTTTCTTTTAAACCCCTGAGGTTTATTTCTTCTTACTTCATCAGTTGTTATCTTGTTGTGTTCTTTATGATTTCTTTAATAAACCCTAACCATCAATGCATTTTTGATCATTTCTGTTCCATCGAACATGGTCTGTTTCCTTTCCTCTAAAGGCTGTATTTATTAATTTTCATTCTCTTAGCTGGAGATCAGCTCTTTGCATATTGTCTGAGGGGGAGGGGTTGTCTTACTAGTATAGCTTGCTTGAGTGTAAAATACAGCTCTAATCACAAAGGAGAGATGAAACATTGCACTGTAAAATTCCCCTCCCCATCTCATAACTTCCCTTTCACATGTGGTCTATTTGAAGTCAAAATACAAAAGTCTGGGAAGGAGTAGGCTCCCACTTACTGTCTTGACATGGGGCAGTCTAGTTGTGTTATATCGTATTCAAGGTTTTACTTTCCTTTTGGCTGTATTGTTTGGAGATCTGCCTGACATATGACCTAGCAATGGAGCATGTGATTTTTTTTCATTGCTGAAAGGAGCTCTGACTCTCTGTTAATAAAGAGACAACCTGAAAAGACGTCGAAGTTGTCACTCAGCAGACCAAATTTCTAGTTCTGATCTTGTCCTTTTCTGTCAGCAATAACCTGCTGGCTCAGTTTTTCAATACTGTGTGGAAAGATGGTGCAGAAGAGCTGTTGTGAAGCCTGCAGTGGCAGTTCTGTATGATCTGGGGCTGTTGCTTTTTCTTGGTACAATAATTTCTTCCAAACTCAGTCCCCTTAACTATGCCTGCTTTCTATTTTTTATATATTACCTGAATCAGTCTTTTAATCTGCTTAATCACACTAGAATCATCTCTATATTAGCTTTTAAGCACTTAAATTATCAAAGTCTGTTAAGCACAGAGGGAAATCCTACCATATGCTGCAGTCTAAAATAATTTGGATTAAGAAGGAAACTTTGTCATAAATCATTGTTACATAAATTATTCATGTATTTGCATTGCATAAGTTGGACTCTTCTGCTGTGTAGGCTTTACATAAGGGACAGGGTGTAATTTCTGTCTCTGTTCTTCAGGTGCCCATATACGAGCTGCAGAATGACGGCCGAGCCAACCTTTTGGGCGCACTGCTGTTTGCTGGGCAGTTTGTGATTCCTGAGGTCTGTTTGCCTGTGAAGACGGCCCCAGAAGCTGCTTTTCTCCCTCTAGCCAGGACACATACTTACATACTCAAAATATCCGGTAGGCAGTAAGGAATTGCAGTTAAACAGGAAGATAAATGGATTCTTCTGAGGTTACAGGCATTTCCATGGCAAAGCACATGCTGCTTTCTCAAAAGTTATATCCCATTTTGCCCATGCGCACTCTATGAAGACTGTCAAGTCTGAAATGTAGCTTGCAGCAGACTTGAAATCAGAGGTTCCCTTTCAAATATGTGGGATCTGAAGCACTTGTAAGTTGTTTTTAGACTGAAAGTTAATTTGAAGAATTGAAGTTGTTCTAGAACTGGTAGAAGTGTCTTTAGCTCTAGTTCCTGAAGCGTCGAGGATGGTTTATCTACTGTATGTGGAAGTACCTTCACGGTCTCAGCACCCTGCCTTTAAAGATGTTGGTGCTGCACAGTTCAAAATCAGACAGAAAACTAGCCAAATTACACCTCATTTCATTTTTGCCATGCTCTCAAAGCCGGTTCTTATAAGACAATAGCAATAGGTGGTTGGCCAAGATCTTCATAACTAATAACTTTGAGGTACCTCTTTTTCTTCAAATTTCAATTGACAGGCTTTAAGGATCTTGAGAAGGAATCTGTTTGTGTGTGGTAACTCTTTTGAAAGTTATCCTCATTTTCACCAGGCCTTTGTTAAGGTTTTGCACTCTGAATTTAGATACAACTGATGAACTTCTTGAAAAGTCCACACTGTTTCTTTCTTCCGTCTCTGAAGTGGACTCAGGCACATTTGCTGTCTCCTAGACTATGCCTCATGAGAGGATTACGAAACTAGATAGCTCGTAACTTGTTTTGTTCTTACATTCTTAAACCAATGTGTGACAGATGTGCCAACTTTTTTTGAAAGGGTAAGAGTTGTAAACATCTCCTAGCCTCTGAGTAGCTTTGGAGATTTAGAAAACACTTTATAAAGGATGAAATACAGTATTTATCTACAGAATCTTTTAATTACTGGCTTATTCATAGACCTGTTTCTTTACTTGTCTTGCAGGTGTGCCTGTATTTTTATAATAAACTGTACAGGGGAAATAGGGTGACTAAGGTGGATGCTGCGAGTTTCAATGCCTTTTCCTCACCTAACCTGCCTCCACTTGCAAATGCTGAGGTTGATATTACAAGTAAGCAACATCTTCTCTTAAGCCCTGTAATGTATGCCACATGCAATAGAATTCTAGCTGAGAAGAATCTGTCTCTGTGTAGTTGAAAGACTATTTTAAACTAAAAATCTTTGAAAGTCTTGTAGCTTGCCTCCACTTTACCTGTTCTGAAACGGTTTAAATATTAGTAAGACAGAATTTATGACTCAACTGCATTTATCTATTGAATGTAGATGTGAGCTAGCTAGACTGAGTTTCACTAAAGGTCCAGACTAACCAGAGGGAATGCTGCCCCTGTGTCATGAAAACGCTTGCTCTGAAGATAAAAATGAGGGAGTGAGGACTGAAAGATCCAAGAGTTTAATCTTGTTAATGACCATGCTGGGCTCCAAAATCAGGCAAAAGATTGCAGAGTACATGCAGCTTTGTTTGATTCAAGTCACTGTGTAAGATGTTTTACTGGATATGTAGGAACTGTCTAAACTGCAAGTGCACCGAAAACAGCAGACCCAGAATATGCACTGGGTGAAGTTTTTTTCCCCCGAGTTACTCATGCTCCCTGTAATTCCTATGTGTCTGGTTTTTTAGGAGGGGGAAAACTGCATGAAGATTTCAATATCCATTTGCAAAGTCATTATCACACTTGGTGTCTGTTCTTGAATAAATTACACCCTTTATATGAAGAGAGGAGAGACACATTTGGAATCTAGCCAAATGAGGAGTTGCCAGGAAGCGTAACAAAGGACAGTTTTAAGTCCATTATATTATGGGAGCTGGTTTTAGACAAGGTAGGTATATTAAAAAGGAGTAGCACTTGATGGCAATCTCCATTATCACAAAAAATAGGAATACAAGGGGGTTCCCAAATTCTTTTGCTAGGTGCTATTAGTGGCAGTAGGAGATGTAGCCCTCTGCCATGCAGCATTCCATTCTGAATGGTTTCTACTACTAAAGAGAGACATGCTGCAAGTTGGAAAAATAAGCTTATCCCTTCCACCTAACGAGTGGGAGTTATTTAAAGTTTCAGGATCCAAATGCTGTGTCTGTAGCAGCCAGATACAGAGGAAGCCTGTGAAATACTGTAGTGGTCCATAAGACATCTCTCAAAGAGTCTGCCGCTGATGTATTACTGTGCTGTGTCCAATTTGGTGTATTTGAAATCAAGAGGAATGCTTTCAGTTGGCTGCTGCAGTAAACTGGGGAGAATCTTCTTTCTTGGGTTTTTATGAACTGTATCAAATAGGGTATAAATAAATTCCATTTACTGACTGATCAGTAATGAAATCAAGCTATAATTTGTATGCTATTTCTCTCTTAGATTTAAATGAACTGTTCTGTGATTCCTTGCTTATATTAGAAAAATGAGAAAGTTATTAAGTACTTCCCTTGGCCTGTATTGGGTCCCATTATATTTTCAGCAGAATGCCTCATTGAGATCAGTGGGGATTTCTGATTTTAAAACTGCTGGTGTGATAGGCTCTGTTTTGATTTGTTTCAGTTGATTACCCAGTTAGAGTAGCATCATTTATCCATGATGATGGTGTCAGCATTGAAGAATTGTTTCATTTTGAAAAAACACAATTTATAGTATGGGCAAACTACTAGTGCTGCTTTATTTTGTCCAAAGTAATTGTTTGAAACATAGCTGTCTCCCTTGAGTTTGCTTGTTCAATCCCCATATGAAGCTTTCACAAAGACAAGGAACCGCTTGGGCTTTCCAAAACAAACCAAACAAATCTAGCATCTTTTAACCGTTTTTTGTTCTTTTTTTCCCAAATGGCTTTGAATAACATGCCTTAATCCTTCTGTAGACAGGGCTGACTCTTGCTGCTTCAGCATTGTGGAAAGCAGCCTGAGGATGCCAGGAGGAGTAGGCCATGTGCAGAAACTCTTCCTCCGGCTTCCTGGTTCTAAGAAAGCTGGGAATGAAAATTACAAAGAAGCAGAGGGGGAGAGGTGACAGGATGGAATGTAATGGGATCATGGTTTGGTATACAGGAATAAGGAGAAGACATGCTCTTTGAGTCTAGGCATACTGTATAAAAGCAATGATCTACTTCAGTGCAAAGAGGAGAGGGAGAAGCTTAGTTCCTTTTTCTACCCTAGCTGTGGCTCTTTTGTTCATTTTTGGTTTCCATACTTCACTCTGTTACCTCTTCAGGTAAGGCTCCCAGTAGATTTGTGATCCTATCAACCAGCTGTGTTCTTGGCCAGATCCTAAGACACCCAAGAGTCCCATTACCCAGTTTTAGATGAGCAAGTGTGTCAGCTTCTTTAAGGCTTTCAGTTTAGCACAAGAAAAGCCTGGAAGAAGTGAAAAATTCTAGCTCACTCCTGAGATGAATAAGAAACCCGATGCCAATGGGAAATACTTTTGCAGGAGAACCAACAATCTTTGTATGAAATGGGCAATATAGGAATAACAATAAATGTTTCAAAAATCTTAAACTGAAGAGACCTTGCCTTATTTCTCCCATATTGTGGAAACAGGAGAAACAAGGAGGACTATTTGACCTGAAATGTGCAAAGATTCTCAGTATATTTCATAACTGGTTACTCTTCTCTGTTCTTGATTGTCCTAATGAAGCATATATGAAACTTGCTTTCTTCACCACACATTCATGTAACTTCTGGGAGTGGTGCACATGTACAGGACTGTGTGATGAGAAACATAGCTTGTGCAGGGGATGAGCGGAGCCTGTATGACTGCGCATGTAAATGTGGTACAGCAACACCAGAAGGTTAGAAGACCCTTTTGTGCTTGTCTGCCCACCAGTCCCATTAGAAAGAAGCTGTTCGTCACTGGCCAAGTCTGTGTCTTGGTTGGCAGTTCTAGTTATTATGGTAAGAAGCCCAGGTCATTTATATATTAAGGCAAATGCCAGCTCTCTTCAGTGAAGTGCTTTTGGTCCCCCTCTCCCTTGTTAAGTAGGCGTGTTGATTCTTGCAGCACCGCCATTCAATTTCCATACTAATTTCAGAAGGTGTGTGTCGACTGGTTTACAACAAACTGCCCAAAAAGGGGGTCTGCGTTGTTTTGCCTCCTTCGGGAATTTGCACTCATAGGTTGGCCTGCCCTCCCCACCCCTTGGCTGTCGCCATGAATCATAATGAGCGCCAGGGCAGCTTATATAATGGTAGGGCTCGCCCGTAGCCCTGCAGAGAAGGATGAGAAGAAAGCGTTGCTGTTTGTCTGGAGCTCTGCAATCACAAAAAGCTGTATTTCTTGTTTGATTTCATAACTAGGAGTTCAGTCACCACTCCTAAGGGAGGTGTCGCTCATAGTTGCTGCTCTCCCATTATAAGTTGAAACCTGCATTGTGGCGTAGGAGCTGTTTAACAACAGGGTGGTGGGAGGTGGTGTGTGTTGCTGCTTTCTAGACTGTGTAGAGCTGCTTTTCTCTTTTATTTTTAAGTCAGGTTGATGGTTTTTTCTGCACTAACTGTATCGCTGTAGTGGTGTGTATGTGTGTGTGTGAAACAGAAAGAGAAGCTGAAGAAGATAAGGATGTAACTTTCTTGAGCTGTAATTTTAAAAGCTGTAGTGTTTGGTAGGGAGGGGGAGATTGGAAACAGTGGAGTATTGTTTATGTGATGGTTTTGTTTGGAAGAATAAACAGAAAGCCTTAATGTCTTGAATGCAGTCTCCTTGAATAATGCAATCTTTTCTATCACAAGCCCTTTTGGGTACAGTATATAAATAGCCATTACCTCTTTATATATGTACATTGCTTTATGAACTTCCTTTCTGCTGTGCGACGCTAGTAGCTAGCTTACGTTTCTCCTTCAGGTTTATATCCGTATTTACATAATTCTGTATACTATGTTGGTTAAACTCTTTACAAGTGCAGACCATCGAAGTCACAACAGGTTACTGTTTTCTGTGTTGTGCCAAAACTGAATATCCCTAATCAGTCTCTTATCCATGGGATAGAAAACTGTTATGAACACCAATACATACATGTTTTTGCACTTTACCTGCTTGTATCTGAGTTTCTCATTCAAGATCTGTTAGTGATTCCTCAGATTTTTCCTTTTTTTGTTTTTTATTTTAATTGATTTAACAAAAGAAGATTGCTGTGGGCTCTAGGCTGCAAGATAGCTGGTTTATTCACTACAATAGAGATACTTGAACTTAGCTATACGACATAAATATTCTTTCTTTTTATGGATGTGGTCTTTGAGATGGAGGTTGCAAAGAGTGTGGTCTGAATTTTTATTCCCTGCATGGTGCTCTTGTTTCACAACAGTTCTGAATAAATCTGAGATGAAGTTGGGCTTTTATGTATATTTGTTTGTCTTTACTTTTGCATTGCACTTGCCTTTTGTTCTGCCTTTTAGACTCATTTGTCTAATGGAAAACTGACATTTGTGGAGTCTGCAATACCAAGCGTGTTACATAGGCTGATGGGGTTCATGACCAACAGAATGTTCACTTCAGGGCAATCTTTAGTGTGTTTTTTTAATATAACTTGGAATTACATCACTGTACTACATCTGCATGCATTACATTTATCTTAAAGAAGATAAGGTTTTTGGTAGAGCATACTTCAAGAGTACAGGTATAGGCCTGGTATAGGTCTGTCTTCTGAATCTATCCTCTTATCTCCCTCCTTGGTGTTCCACTTTTGGCAGTATCTTAGTGATCCATGCCAAGGCAGGTTCCCTCAGTTCATTCTTCAAGTTCGTTACAGGCATTAGGGATGCTAATAGTTGCCAAACTTAGTAGTATGCTTTTGTGAAGTTTTGGCAGGGACTCCTAGCTTATGGAGAATAAAGGAAAGAAACCTCTAATACAATTTTATTGCCATCCCTTCTTATAGAGGAGCCTGCTTTTAAAGAATTAATCTGACTGTTAGAAGGTTGAAAGGATTGGATTTATTGCTAAACACTGCTACTCTTAAAGCACAGTGCTCATGACCCAGTGTGGTTAGCCAGGCCTATGAACCTCAAGCAGAGCAAATACACAGCTTTCTGCAGTAGCCCATGTACATCCTGCATGCCTCTAACTCACTCTGGAAAGCTCATGGAGACCTCTGAGAGCTCCATGGCTAACTACTAAATCCAGCCAGGTGGTTTCAGAACAGTGGTAGCCAGCTTAGCACAAAGAAAGAAACTAGAAATGGTTTATAGTTCTATTCTCCCATTCACAGGGCATTAGAAATCCATGTGCTGAAGTGTGGCTTGTAGGACAAACATGTTGCCATGCCAACTGCTTATGACCTGTTTAATGATGTATAGTATCTTTAGAAAGAACATACAGTGGCTCTAGTCTTATAAGTGATTGATATATTTCTGTCCTGACTTAATGGATTATGTAGTTTTTAGTATCTTTAGTAATGGGGCAATAGAGCAGGCTTCAATGGAGACTTTTACTCTGATTTTTTTTTGCAAGTGGCTGTCTGTTGATTGCAAGAGATTGCAGCAGTAATTGGTGTGAGTAACTCTCCGCATGGCTGAGAGCAAGCCAGTATTATGCATGCAGATCTTTTATCTGTCTTGCTGCTTGGGAGTTTCTCCAAAATTTGAACAGCTTAAATCATGATGGGGAAACAGGTAGCTTTATGCTATGGTTTACTTTCATTGAAGCATGATGCTCTGAGCTATCTGTTGGATGCTGTTTGTTAAACCTCTTCCACTGCCTTGTAGGAGCTGTCAGCCCAACGACTGCTGGGCTCCTACACTGAAGTAGTAAAATTTTCAAATCAATAATGCATGACTTGGTTTCTAATAATGCAACACAAACAGACTATTAGTTAAACAGCTGGCTCCTGGCTCTAAATGTATAATCAGAGCTAATTGAATCCTTGCTATTTTATTTAATCGTTAGTAACTACCTAATAAACTCTGGAGGTGATTAGCGGCAGCAGTAACTGAATTTGTCATCTCTTATGTCTGGGAAGATGAAGGTCTGTTTTCTAAACATGAATCCAGGCTGGTATCATGCCAACTACATAACAAAGAAGTTCAGGGCAGTGTGTGACAAGTGAATATCTCACCTGTGCTAGACCTGCACAGCGCTCTCTTGGTTGTGGCTTTCTGGGCACTCAGAACTGGCAGAGCTGGCACTGACAGGACATGTTCAACATGGTGGTCCCATCAGGTCTAGGACTCAGATCCTTTTCACAGCTGTCAGACTTCTCTTTTGAAGAGGTTGTAGTAGACCTATGCAGCTCTGTGTCTGATAAATGATCCATTTCACTAACGATCACTGAACTATTCATTGTGGAAGCCTTTGCTATAAGATGCTATTAAATTGAAGTAAGCATATATGTTAAATATCTCCTTGAAGGGCAAGAACTAAGAAATGTTTATAAGTAATACTGATTTACTTCTGAATCTAGACTATTTTGGAATTAAAGCTAAAATATAACACAGTTGAGCCTGGCCTGGCTGTTGCCTTGAAGACATGTTGTGGCACCTAATAAATAAGGTGTGTTAGATCAGCAGCTATGGCTGCTGGCTTAAATGAGTCTTCATTTCTTCTTTTCAAAAAATACATTGCCTTCCATGAATCCCCTACATAAGAAACAGTTTTAAACACATGTGTAAGTATGAAGCGCTACAGGTGTACTTAACGTTGTGTCTGAATATTACATTTAAAAGGTTATTTCTCTTAACAGTAAATTGGGAAACAGTGTGGAGAGCCAATACCAAAAAGAAATTTCGAGTTCACACCAATATGAACAGGAATGTTGGGCTTCTGCGAATCTTCCCAGGAATCACTGCTGCTGTTGTAAGTGTCACCACTTCATTTTGGAAGCGGATGGAGGGGTGCTCAATACTTGATTTGTTAGCTGAAGTAGGGAAGCTGCATTGTTTGTAGCAGTGGTTGGGGTTTTGGAGGGAAGGGAAAGGATCTGTCTTCTTCTGATAAACATTGTTTTGAATATCAGAGAGTTTAAAGACTTTTTCATACGCCATAAACTATTGATAAAAGCTTAATTTTTCTGTGACCATGTGAAATGCTCAACCGCTGCATATTGAGGTGTATTAATAGATAGTTTGTCAAAGAATACACAGAGTGGTGGGTGGAAGAGAGTAATTATTTCTACAATTCATGCTTGCTTTTAAAGTTCTTTTTATTTCACACTGATGGTTAACATCACCCTCAGCATTCCTATAGAGCTGAAAATGAGAGAGGGGACTTATTTTGCCTTTAGAAAGTATTTTGCGGGACTGTGGATTTAGGTAGATTTGCCTTTAGATTTTTGTCTAATACTATCTCTGTTAAATTGACAGGTCTTTTGTGGCTGTTGCCATCTTAAATTGAATCCAGTAGTTTAAGCAGCACTCCTCAATTATATTACCATCCTTTTTAGGTGAATATGAACAGATGGAAAGGCAGAGGGGTGGTATATTTGCAATAAAGCTCCAACTACATAGTTAGCCTCATAGGAGCTTACCGTGTGTTGCATTTAGCATATGTGATCAGCAAGGAAACATTTAGGTTGTTTAAAATACGTCTTTCTGGGAAGAAGACTTTGCTAGGCACTCTCTTATAGTTAGGCACAACAGCTACCTGTGTAACAACTGACCCAGAGTGTATTAGAGCCTCTTTATTGTTTAATCTACCTTGAGTTAAAACAATTAGGTTTTGAGTTAAAAAACTCCCGGCCTCATTAGAACATTCTTTCCTGAAAGGTGAGACACTCTCTCTCTTAGGCAGACATTTGTTAACAAAACTCTTGCTGAAGTAACAAATCTGTGCAGGGGTGGGGGTTCTAATCTCAATTAATAATTCTACATTTACTTTCTAAGTGTAAATCTTTTTTGCTCCACCATGGCGCAACAGTATAGCCTGCTAAAGGCACTTGAACAGTAGCATCCTTTTTCACACATGACTGCAGAAAATAGTTGATTTTAAAATACATCCCTCTAGGAATTTGAAAGGATGCTATAGAGTGAAATTCTCATTTCTTTTAAAGCTTATTCTGCAGTCGCAGTTACAGCAAATGGGGAGCACACAAAGGCATGAGAAGACTGTAATGCATGAGAGCTTGTAAGACTATAATAGGAATAGACTGTTTTGAAAAATGCTATGCCATACATGAAAATCTTAATGTAACTTGAACACACCTTTTGTCTCTCTTCCCTGTTTTATTTTTAAACAGGTAAAAGCATTTCTTCAGCCTCCAATTGAGGGCATTGTACTTGAAGCTTATGGAAGTGGCAATGCCCCGAACAATAGAGAAGACTTGCTGGAAGAACTGAAGAAAGCCACTGAACGGAAAGTAGTGATTCTAAACTGTACCCAGTGCTTACGAGGGTCTGTCAAAACGGTCTATGCAACAGGGCAGGTAAGGATTGTGCAATAATTTCAGACTCTATTGCTGTGTAAAAGAGCCATCCCACTGGTACGACTTGATTATATACTTCTGATAGTCCCAGTATATAAAAACAAATTTATTACCTGTAGAGATATTGCTCTTAAAATAACTATATCTCAAAAAATTTAATGTTTAAGTGTTTAAATACATGTCTGCAAACAAGATTCTGTTGTTCCTAGCCCCAGTGGTCGAAACAGTCAGCTCAAATCCCAAATTAGCGATTGCTTGCTCCTGTTGCATGCAGCACTCCAGGATACCTTGCATTAGATAGGTAGTGTCTCCCACAAAGGGATTCCACTGAGCTAGAAGCTAACTTAGGGGTTAGATGATCAAATAAATATTTGGTAGGCTGGCAGTTACTCAGCTACAATGCAGGAGCATCAAGAAGGTCTGCAAATGCAAGCAATGTTCCAAATTTTTTATTAGACTGGAAGTACAATTGAATTCAGTAACAGAATGGAGAGCAGTATGTAAGGAAGTTTCTGTCTTGCAGAGTGGAAATCAGCTGTGTTTAGCCCATGCAGGCTAGCCTAAAGGAGGCTTTGTGCAGATACTGTTAATATCCAGGGTATTTTGTAGTGAGTTTCTCAATTGTGTATTAAGATGTGACATCACTGGCACTAATAAGAGCTCAAAGCCATGTAAGAGTATGTGTTGCATGTGGTAATGTGGAGGAAGCTGGTTTAACTGGCCTTTATAAAAAACCTAGCCATTAAGTAGCCAAGAAGCAGTGCTGGAGGGTGACTCATCCCCCTCTTTCAGACACCTGGTTTTGTTGGGAGCAACCACGCATCTGCTAGAGCCAGCCTCTTCACTGACTGTAAGGCAAACCTAGGTACTCTAGTCTGGTGCTGAAACTTGCCTCTTTTAACATTGGTTTTGACACAGCTTTAGGTTATAGTTGCTTCAAGAGCACATTGTTTTGAGGAGAAAGAAAAGGAGATTGTAAGAGTTTCTTTCACCTCTTCAGTATCCGAGCTCAGTATTTTCTGATATGGGCAGTTATTTGAGTGTTGGTAAAGCTTTTGCATAACTTAATGGAGGATTTTTGAGAAGTATTAACTTCTGCAAAGATCCCATGCTCTGCAGCAAGTAGGACAGGAATACATGGATTATATAGAACACTACACAGGAAGAAGAAAGCAGTTAGGTCAATAAGAGACACCAAACTTATACTTGAAAAAACAACATGAGAATGAGGCCTAGCTTTTATGTGGTCTTCTGCTTGAAATGAACTTCTAAAATGTATGGAAGGAAGAGAAAAACATTTTCTATGCTTTGGTTAAAATATTCTTCAACTGGACACCTTTAAAATGGCTTCTTGCACTCTGGTCCAGACTCTTAGGCTGAATTGAAGGATTCTGCTCAGGTGTTACTGAACTACTTCAAGGCTATGTGGACATGGCTTTACTTCTGGCTTCCACTTTTTGTATGAAATATGTTTTATGTTGCTTCAGTATCCATTGGCGGAGGCTGCCCTGTTTTCTTGGCATCTTTTGAGGAGAGCACTGGCAAACTCAAGTCCTACGAAATTACTTCACACTTGTTCTTTCATGGCTTTCTCCTTTTCATAAGGAACTGCTCAGTGGAAGAAGTACCATGGATTAATGCTGGGAAGTTGTTGTAATGTTAAGTTTACTCTGATTTTTCTTTAAGTAAAATCTTTCACAGGTCTTTGCATGTGGCTAAGCCATTTTTTACTCATTCAAGCTAGCCAGGTAGGTCAGCTGAGTCCCTGGTTTCCCTTGAAGTGTTTGTTTTAATTAACTGAGTATCTGGCCTCTGATCCATCTGCACAGTAGACACTTATAATTGAGGGGAATTTAGGTATAGGAAGGAAGCTGGGAAATCCCTTCCTCCTCCTCTTTCTCAAACTGAAAAAGCCCTAACAGTCTTTGGCTAGGTCTGCAGTACAGAAAGTATTTCTCAACTTCTTTTTATGTGTTTTCCCATGAGGAAACATATATGGGCCTTGCTGACCGTGGCTTTTTTGCTCTGTTTTAAATACGTTTGGGATTTTTTACTACCAGGAAGATAAGTTAAAAAGGACATCTTTTTCAGTTGTTCTTGTCAAAAGTGTGTAAACCATGTACTTTAATTGTATGTTTTAAATCATACACTGCTAGTGCGGCCTGAGAGGATCTGAAAAATTCCTGCTGTGAGCACGCTGTAGTGCTGGAGTTAATCCAAAGCAATGCCCCATAAAAGAATGGTGAATATGTCTGTGTGAGAACAGCCTACTTGACAATGTTCAAAACGCCACTGGGTTAAAACAGAGTAACTGCAGCTTTTCAATAAAGGGAATCTGACAACTCTGCAGATAGCTGATACAGATCTGTAAGCTTTCCCTTTTAGCATAGTAAGTGACCATGGCAAGCATTTAGTTGAATTCTTATGTGTTATTGCATGAAAAGAAATTTAAAGTGGAACTCATTTTTATTCAGCTGATTTTAGTGTTTGCTCAGTACTTGATAACTAAAATTGCAGCGGCAGTAAGAGGAGCAAGAGAGTGGAAGCACAGCTGTATATTGTGTTTTGTGTAGCTACTCATCAGTCGTATAAATCAGGTATTTCTGACTGTTATGCTAATTGGAACCATTATTCCTTTTTATCCAGACTCTCGCTGATGTTGGCGTAATTCCTGGAGGTGATATGACGCCAGAGGCAGCCCTAACTAAACTGTCATACACGCTCAGCAAGAGTGAGCTTAGCTGGGAGGAGAAGAGGCAGGTAAATATTTCAGTGTAACCTTGACAGACTTTAACTTTCTCATCTACTGTGCTGACTTCGGCTTAGCTGAATGCCTTGAGCTTCTTTCTCTCTTGCATTTAAAAGCAAATGGTTCTAGAGCGATGATGTGAACAAAGCATGTTTTTATCCTAAAGGAAAATCCTGATAAGCAAATGAATGTATATAGACTGGGAGGGAAAAGAATTCTCTGTATAAATCAGGTAAAAACCATCACCGAGCCATAAAAGTGCATCCTGAAATGGCAGTAGGCTACCTTGGACATTTCTGTACTAAAAACCCACATGTAGAAATTTACATGGAAGACAGAATCCTAACCCTACTGAAGTCAGCAAAGTTCTTGCCATTGATCTTACTATGGTAAAAGATTTCATCCAAGACTCATTTACACAAAGCTAGTTCTGAAAATAAATATTGCCTACAGCCTCTTCCTTTACAGCATTACTCATGACGGGGTTAGGTTTTGTTTCTCTAAGAGAATATACACTTTATAAATACATCAAAAATAGAGGATTATTGTAAGGACCAACTGTAACTGTTATTAAAATCAGAACCCCTTTAACAACTGTTCATTGGTGCTTAATCAAGGCTTTTTTTCCTCAAATTCTATAGTTATATATCATGTTCCTTTTATACACGGATCATATAGCTCTGAATTGGGTAAGGGAGCAGCAGTCTGCAGGAATGCATGTCTTTCTGTGCTCATATGCAGTGAAATCATAATCCTGACACTTTCAGAGATGACATCATGATGAGTCACTATCTAGTCTTAAGCACTGCATGCACATGTGTATCTTAGGTTGTTTTGTTTTTATTAAAACTGAAACAGATTTGATCATTATTTCATGTTCAACCTCTTCCAACCACTAGCAGCTTTCCAGACAAGCATATCTGGATACCTAGGATGATAAGTGGGGTGGCTGGAAGTACCACTTGTCATGCTTAGAAACAGTTTCAGACTCTGAGCTTTTGGTTGTTTGCCAAAGACCTGGCTCTGAAAAATGAGAGGAGGAGGAGCTATGTGTTTTTTTTCTGGTAAGGATGGCAAGAACATACAGTGTGCAAGAGCATGCTTGACAGGAGACAAAATGCTGTGTGAAGAGTAATGGTATTGCATGTGTTTGTGTACATACACTTTAGAAACCCAGGCTTTTCACTGATGTCCCTCTGGTACACTCACTGACCCTGGAACAAACTGGCCTGTTTCTTTTTTCATGCAGACTTTAATTTTCTTGCACAGAGAATTATTTGACTTGGGACAGGAGTGACTTTCCCAGCTGGCTTCCTGCCTAGGTGTGTGAGTTAAAACTTAATTTGAGATCCGCTTTGCTGAGGTGAGATAGCTGCCTTACTCAGGTGAGGACTTGGAGATAGGATGTTTAAGGTATCACCGGCACATGGTACTCCTGCATCTTCATGTGCTGCCCTTTGGAATGTGCTAGGCAGTTTTTCTGTAGTGGTGCTGGAACCTCCTTTGTATGGTTTGAAAAACAAAATAACTTTTGCAATTTCTTTGAATTAAGCAGGATCAGTTTCCTCATTTGACTCATTGTACATGCCCACAAACAATTGTGTTGGCACAAGTAAGGAAGCAGCATGCTGCACTGCCTGGGCAGGAATGAGTGGTAGAGACCATGAGAAGAAGAAAGCCTGGAAATATGTTGTCTGTGGCAATATCTTCAGCTAAACATATCACCAAACAATAGTCTCCCAAGAGACAGAAGCTCTCCTGAAGCTGGTGTGGTTATTTTAGGATTCTCTTTCAACACGAAGAAGCAAGGAATGTGCCCCCCAGACACATGCAAATGGGTGCAGAGCTGGTAGGACTAAGGCGCACGGGCCTTTCCATTGGGTGCATTTAGCACAGGTGCCAATTGCTAAGGTTACCTGCGCAAAACAATGATCTTAACCTATCAGACTCTAAACGTGTGCCAAAGCAGTTGGTATCCTCTGAGTTAGATGCATATGGGACTCTTCCAGCAGACAGCTACAGTGTTGTCAGCTCTTGGAGGTTTTTTAATAAAGGGCATGCCTAGACATAAGTAAACCTGGGGCATTCCTCCTGCCAACATCCCATCTGCTTTTTGCAAACTTTCACAATTGTGCTTTTTAAAATTCTAATTGAAATAACTATGTCCTCCTTTACAGCTGCATCAGCAGCCTTTTGTGAAGCAGTGCCAGTATGTAAAATTGTCAGAATTGGGGAATCCAGTTGCTTTTTTCTTAATGGCTAGCTCCACTCTCCGTTCTCCAGGTTTCCCAGAACCTGTGTTTTGGAGTATTTTCATTTCTTTATTGCCATATTCCAGCCCTTGCTATGCATGAATTAGCAGACCTTTTGTTGATTTGGTTGTGGGTTGGTTTTTTTCTTCCTGGTTATATTATTGCATGCACCCATCCTGCAAACTGTTACACACCTGGCTTAATACTGAATTACTAGTACTGCTGTAGACTCTGTATTCAAACTTAGCTCTGTGGCCAAATTGTAACAAAACCTGGGCTCATGAAGCCCTTTGAAAACCCACTGAAATACATGTCTATCCACAGGCAGCACTTGGCTTTGTTTTGAGGCCTACATAAGGAGTCTGTGTAGGAGTATTGAGGTTTGAGATTGCTGGCAAAAAGCAGCATTTCAGAATATTCTGGTCTTCAGCCTCACTCTGCTAATTACTTACTATCTTTGTGTTTTTAAGTAGGCTGCAGCTTACCCCACTAGGAAACTTTTGTCTGCATACACTAAAAAATGGGGTGCTTTGTTTTATGCGTATTTTTGTTCCTTTGCTTTGGAGGGAAGTTTTATTTGCCTGTCTTTTGCCCCTCCCCCTTGTCTTTTTACACTTGCAGTCTTCATGGAACAGTAGCTATTTCTTTAATCTTTTGTCTGCATTCAATTAGTTTCCATAATTTCTCCAAACAATTTTCTAAGTCGATCCTAAAGGTTTTTATTAGGCTGCTACCATATTTTTCCTCTGCTAACAAAGGATTTGATTGCTTACTTTTCAGATGCTGAGTGAGAATCTAAGAGGAGAAATGACTGTTGTACCCACAGGAGCCAAGATCTCTCTGAGAGATAGCAAGTTTATTCAAGTGATTGCCAAATCTCTGAGTATCAGCAGCAAGGAGGTACACACTTAAATACTTAAAATTGAACTCATGTAAAGCTGTGAACTCGGTTAAATGAGCCCAGCTGAAAGATGGACAGCAAAGCTGAAAGAAAATGCAACATTGGAGCTTTTATGTTATTTTTCAGTACTGAGTGTCCCAGCTAACCAGTTGGGTCAGGGAGACAGGACACAATGACAAGCATATTAAAATGTTTTTAATTAAAAACATACTAACTTTTTTTCCCCCCCTCTTTGTAGCCCCATCTTGAGTTTATTTTTTTGGCTGGCTAGTTGCAATAACAAGCTTCAGACAATTGCTGTAATTCATGCTATCAATGATATCAAGAAGTGCTTACTATTTCTGTGGTCAAATGTATTGACAGTTTGGAGCAATCCAAATAATAATGGGTGAACCAGCTTATTTTTACATGCAGTCATAGAATACTAGGGAAGCACCATACAAGTGTAATTTGTGGTGTCTAGTATTAGTCCCTCACAACTGGCAAATCAGAAAATACAGTATTGGTTGTAAGATACAAGTAGTTGCTTTTCTCTTGGCTTGGCTTCAGGGAAGATGGAATTTTTAGTAGCTAATGAATCGTGAATGTATGGTTCTTCTTTAGTAAGTATGAGAAATGGGAGGATATTTAGGGGGGCTATGGGGCTTGTCAGTGGAAGGTTGGAGGTACAGGTTACACAAATGTCTGAGGAATCACATTAAGACAGTTGAACCAGTCTTGAGGTGACTGAACTATACTGTCTTTCCCAACTCCTACCAGTGCTGTTTCTCTTACTGTACTGATGTGAAACTGTGGCAGTACAGAGATGTTAATAAGTGCATAGTTTAAATGGTATATGTATATATACCTATCTGGTTATTGTAGTTTTGCCAGGGAGGAATATAAATTTTATGATGTGAGACCGACAAAATGTAAAATAAACATAAGACTTCTTTCCTTCCAAGAACTAAATGCTACCATTTTTAAATATCCAAATGACTAATTTGGAAACTTTACATGAAAGCGAGGGTAATATTTTTATGACTTAGACATCAATCACACTAGAGACTAGGTATTTAACGTTTCATTTTGTTTGTTTCTCAGGAGTTAGAAGCCATAAGAGATGCATTAATTCCACCTTTGGCTTGTGCTGCAGCTAAACTGGGTGACATTGATGCACTAAGAGCCATAGCAGAAATGGTAATGTAAAATTAACAGTTTGTACAAGACATTAATTTTTAAATAGAGTTGTAAATGACAGGAGGAAGCTAGAATCACTGGTAAGCAACTACCTAAGTCTTAGAATCAAGGTGCTTTGACTAATACAGTCAGTTTCACGGCTTCTCAGTCTTTGCCTCTCAAAACTGGTATGTTCTTTCCCCTATCTGGTTCTCAGCTGTTTACATTTTCTTTTGAACTGTGAAAATACAGGCAGATTAAAATATAAGTTCTTATCTGCTAACTTTGGAACTCTTTAAAATGGTTTGTGCTGCTTTTTTTTTACCTAGCTTGCTTTATGCATATTCATAGCATCCAGCTTTTGAATGTAAACCTGTCATGATTAAAAAAAAGAACATGAAAATTTTATTTAAGCAAAACATAGTGCAGTGTTAATTCAGGATTTTGGGTCCTCCACATGGCTTGAGCTTGGATTATACCTGAAAGAAGGAACAGACATTTCACTGTGTTACCTTCTGCACCTCTTTTTTTCTCTCTTTACTTTGGTCTGGAGACTTCAATAATTGACCTCAAGTAAGGATAAATATATCTTGAAAATAACAATAAACTAAGAGAAGTAAAATTAGCAGACTGTAGGCACAAAGCTGCTGTGTAGCCTACTGCAATAAAGAGCATATCTGAAGGGGCTGTAATGAGAATATGTGGAGGGGGGAACATGCACAAGGTGGAATGAATAATGCAAATACGTGGAGGGGAGAACATGCAGAGGGTGGAATAAATATCTTTATTGGTGATAAAACAATGCTACGAGATAAATTTTGAGTAAATTTGACAAGCTTACCATTTTGGTGGCAGAATGAAAATGTGTTGTATGCATCGACTGTGGTACCAACAACTGAATGTGTGGCCATTATCTTTGTAGTATGCAAAGGATCTGTCTTTTCTGTAGGGTGGAAACCTGAGCTGTGGAGACTATGATGGCCGAACTCCACTTCATATTGCAGCCTCTGAAGGGCATTTACCATTAGTTGAGTATTTGTTGACATCTGGTGCAACTGTTTATGCTAGAGACAGATACGGATCTACCCCACTGATGAATGCGATCAAGTTCAGGTAACAAAATAATTTATACACCTTTCTATGTAATGTTTATGAGCCTCCTATCATTCTGGATTTAAAGTCCATGCTTGTGTTTGGTCTTGTTTTGTCTCAGCAAGCAAGTAAATGGCATCAGATAAAGTAACAGAAGCCAGCTTCATTTCAAAGAATGTGACTAGTCTAAATTAAGATTGTTTCAAAATAACATGAAATGAAAGCCCATGGCAGGGGGGTTGGAACTAGATGATCTGTAAGGTCCCTTCCAACCCAACCCATTCTGTGACACTGTGAAAGCAAACAACTTGGTATGCATGCATAATTTTAGCATAAGGTAACTTATTGCTACCTTCATGCCAAGACTTTGTTGTAATTTCAGGGCTCCTCTCTTTGTTATGAAGCTTCCTTATAAAGCAGAGCCAAACTGATCACTCCTTTTGACTGTCAGAAGTGAGCGAGCAGGACCAAGGGCAGTCTGTTTTCTTTCTGCCCTCCCCTCTCTCATCAAACCCAGACTGTTTCAATTGGCACAAAATATACTGGTAGGTTGGTAAGTTTAATCTTTCCCTTCCTTCTACCAGTGCTTTCCCGAGTTTCTTGCTCGGTGACTGGTTTTCTGATTTTTCTTTTCCACCCACTCCTAATTATATAGGATGGCTGCATGGCTCTGCCTGCTCTGTGGATTTCCTCTTCCTGTTCTTCTGGAAGTCAGCAGATCTTGAATGGTAGTCATGGACATGCAGTTTACTGGTTTCTTCCATGTTGTGTAGTCCTAATGAATGGCCGTAGCACAGACTATAAACGTTATCAGTTATCAACATTCCATTTTAAAACAATCTATATAGCCTGGGGATTCATAGAGCCATTGGTCTTCTAACGTGTTAGAAACTGCAGGCTCTAATCTCCTGTTTCTTTGATCCACTTTCAGTTCCTTATCTCATATTCAGTCTGCATGATGGCAGGAGAGAAGCTTTTTTCTGTACAGGAGCTTGGAGTGATAGGATTTTCGTGGTCTTCATGGATGTCTGTCCCCAGATATTCCTACAGCTTTCTAACGCTGGCAAGTTTACCTGGTCTGTCAGGCTGGAGTTACCTGCGTGGGAGGTCTGACAGTCCTGGTATTGCATTGGCTGCAGGAATAACTTGAAGGCTTTTTCTGTCTCAAAGACCAGATGTGGAAAACTCAACATGCTTTATTAACTTGAGACTTGAAATCCTGTGTGGCCACACTGTGCTATTGCCATACCTAATGCATAGTCCCCTATGGCTTTGTAGTTGTTGCTCTATCTCATGAATATATAAGTCCTTCAGTGGCAAACCCTTAAACTCTTAAAGCAAAAACAAGCCCAACAGCAAATCAAACAAATAACCTTGCAGTCGAATAGAGGTGGCTCTGGTCCAATGTGAGAAAATGCTAAAGCATTAGATACCATTAGAAGTTCCTGCAAATCAGGCACCTACTTTTTTTACCGCACCCATCTACTGCCTGAGGAATTTCACATGAGCTTGTTGTTTGGATTCCTTTGCATTGCCACTCCTGTATTAGACTCTTACGATGACTCTTAAACACTTTAAAACTGCACACCCATTTTGATATAGGGAACTGTAAAAGGAAACTGCACCATAACCATTTTCAGTTTCTCTTTTTGCTTTTGCTGTTGGAGTGACAGGAAGAATAGACTTAAAACTAATCTTATAGATGTGTTTTTATGATCTGCTGTGTACTCACACTGCATTTCACACTGATAAGCATATAAAGGAGAACGGTAAAGAGCAGACAGCTGTATATGTGCATAATTAGATACCCACTAAAAATATTTCTGCTATAGAACTATTTAAATTCTATTTATTAAATAGTTGCTTGCAGAAAGCGAAGAGATTATCCTGATGCAGTGTACAAAGAGGCAGAGATGGAAGAGGGAAAACTGATCTTTATGAGCAGTCAATGCTTCAAACTGTTTAATATTGTAACTTTCTCAGTTTTAGTGAATATTGCATCAGCTTAATCGCATTTTGTGAGCATTAATATTTGTTTAATTGGCATTTAACTGCATTACAATATCCACTCAATTTAAAAATAGCTGTCTTCCAGGTTTTTATGTCACATTTCTCAGTAGCTTGCCTTTTAGCTAAGCACGCAAGCTTATATAATGGTGACGGATGTCTCTTTTCCATCGAATAATTTGTAAAGATGATCAGGAGTTACGTCTCTTCTTAAAAGCTTCTTAATGTAGCACTGTCAGTCAGCAGACTGGCAACTTGAGCTATACCAACGATAGTCTCTTAATTTTTGTTACTTTAAGAGACTCTTTCTTTGTTTCTTTAGATGATAGGATGTGGAGTCCCCTTCTAAATCAGAAACAAACTACTGCATTTCTGCTTTTTCATTTGTAACTGCTATTTGTGTGTAGTCTCATTCACTGTATGCATGAAGCTAAAACAGACCACTGTTAATTTAGGCCAGGTGCTTGACATATCAAAATTAGTAGCATTCCTTTAATTTCTTTCAGTACCCTCAAGGGATAATTCATTTTCAAAACAATGGAATAATATTTTTTTAATAATAGAAACTGTCTAAGCATGAAAATGTCTTTTAAAAAAACCCTGTGTATATTTAATGTAGTAAAAGTACTTCCACTTACTTGTAGAGCAGTGGTAGAAGGTTGAAAATGGGGAGTTGCTCGTACAGTGCTGTGAGAACATCAGATTAGAAGCAGTAAAATTACCTCCCACGTAAATATGAATTTAAATACTTGATATTTTGCAAGGTTACATTTACATTACTTCAGGAAATCTAAGGCAGAGTGAAAATCTAACCACCACCACTGACTCCAGAAATGCTCTGAAGCCTGTCCTTGCAGTATTTGAGCATAAAATTCCCACTGATAGGATGCAGAAAACCAAACAAGTAAAACTAAGCTGGTCCTGCCATAGCCATTCCAGTTGCTAGGGCAGCAAGCATGAAAAAGAATGAAGCCAGTCAAGTTTGGATATACATGACACCTGCGTTTCTTTAAAGAGAGTTGGTGGAAGGTGTGCACCCTAAGGCCCCAATCCTGCAAACTCTTACATGTGTATTAATTTCACAGGTGTGATTCATCCCTTTTGAAGTTTATTCACTTCTAATAAGTATCTGCCAAGTGAAGGCCTAAGATGATATGTACTGTACTGCACCTTGACTACTGTAGAATCCAGCACCCTCATGAACCATAAGAGTTCATATGCTTTTAAGTGGAACTCAGACTTCACTCTTAGTAGTGAATGCTGAAGACCATACTCAATCATTTATTTTGCTATTAATCCATTAAAATATTTGTACATAGTGGGGATTTTATCTCCAGTGTTATCAATAATAGAATCTCGTAGGGAGGAGACACTAGTAGAAACCCTTTTTGTCTGTTTGTGTTTTCCTTCAGAGAGCAGATTAATGACAGTGGTAGTATGAAAAGGCTAACTTAAATAACATACACAAAATAGCATTGCTTCTACAGCAGTGTCTGACCAAGAGGCACATTTTGGTAAGCAAAGAGTCAGGAGCAGTTCACAGGTGACAACAGCTCCTTATGTCTTTGCTTATCAGATGGGGCTAGACTGGACAAGCAGCTGTGCACTCCAGGTTAACATGATGGTGTTGGCCTTCCTTCTACACCTTGGACTTTTATTGTCCAGCAGTTGCTCTGCTTTTGGTTTTATGTTGTCAGCTTAAAGTGGCATTTGCATTTGAACTGTTCCCAAGAAGTTCATGGTTCATGACATCAGCTGAACTTCAGGTCAGCTAAACTGTGACCCTTGTGAGGCTTTTGTAAAGCCACAGGAGAGCAGTACTTAAACAACTTCTAAAGACAAATACCTCTTATGTGCCTAAGACAGTATCAGAAAATTCACAGCCAGCCTCTTGAAATACGATTAATGCTCTTGTGGTAGGTACAAGACAGCAGAAGTAGTACTCTGGATAGGGCTTAAGTTTCTGCAGAATGTAAATACTGTTTGAGTGCAGGTAGAAACAAGCTGTAGTGCGACTTACCTCCCGCATAGTTTTCATGTTGAGTGGTGGGAATGTGTGAAGTTGTCCATTTGCTTTCTTGTATGGATCTGTTGCTTCATAGTGACAGGATGATCTATATAGGACTATGTTCTTCATAGTCACAGTACTAAATCTAACACTTTTAAGATGTGCAATACTATTTGTCCTTATTCTTCCCCTCTCTTACCCTTCCGTTAGCAAGCAGTGTGGTATATACCACTTCCTCTTCTTCCCTCCATACCAAGAAGCATGATTTTGAATGATTCCCAGTCATCAGGACATTGTACTTCTATTTAGAAATGTTTTATTGTAAGCTTTTATTGTAAACGTTCTTAGTTTCAATGCTTAAATATTTAATTTATTTCAAACCACTATTTTTCCTTACTTAAATTTGCTATATTAAACGTGGGGTAAATGTTCCCAAATCTGTCTGTATCAAATTATAGAGTCCCACTCAGAGTAGTAATGGCTGTGTGGTGTAGGTGGGGCATGAAATGCTTTCTGGAGGGAATCTCACTGCCAGTGAGTAGTAAATAGTTACAATAGAGGAGGGAAAAACCCAACTCTGTCTCTTCAGTGGAATCCAAGGATACGGACTTCGTAGGGGAAACACACTGAGGCAAGATATCACACAGCATTACATGCTTTGCTGCCTTTTATCTTTTCATGCTTTCCCATAGCATAGCTTTTATTTTAAAAAGCATTAGTTTCCTGCTGTGATTTCAAATATAAGATAGGACACGAAAAATGGCACAGGGCATTCATTGGAGAGTAAGCAGACGCTCCCCATTTTCAGTTCTGTATCCAGTGTGAGCTTGAGTGAACAGACATATTACACTTTAATCTCTTTTATGTCAAATTTCTCTTCAGCTGACTATTGTTCTGCTTCGGTCTGAACTAAAAATGTCATATATGTAGAATTCATTCTTCATCACAGATTGAAATAGGAAACTGTGCCATTATTTGCTGGCTCAAGGAGATTCCTGTGGATGACTAGCCATGCCGTAAGGGACCCACCTGAACAAGTATTTCATACAGCTGAACAAACCTGCAGCATGTGCTGTTCCAGCAATGCTTTGCCATGAAATGGAGAAAGATTATTTTTTATGTCATGTGAAACAAAGTACAATTTAAAATAATCTGTCTGGTAGGTTAAAACCTGTGTTTGGAAAAGCAAAATCATTTCTATAGCCTTTGTACAGTTCTGTGTTTAGTGTATAAATTAAGATCACACATGAAATGTGTAAGTTTACAGAGGAGTAATACGGGCCTGTAAGGTAACTTCTCTTTCTAGATGGAGTTTCCTAAAAAGAGGTAGAGGGATGAGATAAGTGGTTTAGCCAAGTTCCAAAATGGAAAGGTCCATGGCTACCTCCAAGAAAATGCAAGTCATTTAGCAGAAAGAATATGTAAGCTTACTTTTCTTTTTAATTACTACAGATGAGGTTTTAGGTAATGGGCTGGAAAAGCCCATATATTTCATATTACAATGATCATTGAATCATAGAAGGGTTTGGGTTGGAAGGGAGCTTCAAGATCATCTAGTTCCAACCCCCTGCCATGGCCAAGGACACCTTCTACTAGACCAGGTTACTAAAAGCCCTGTCTAACCTTGCTTCCACAGCTTCTCTGGGTAACCTGTTCCAGTGCCTCACCACCCTGTGACATGCCCAACTCTTTATTTTAAAGTATTATGGTATAGCGACTTACTTATAAGAGGAACTGTGAAACTATTCCTGATAAACTGGTGTCATCGTAGTATGGTTGGAGGGGGGAAAAGAAAGTGTTTGAATTTGTAAAGTAGATCATTTGTTGAGCAGAGAAGCAGGCTGTCACCTCCTCTTCAAGCCTAGTTCTGAACCTTTCACTATATCAGTTGTGAAAAACGTGTGTTGCACATTTGGCATCTGTCATGGTATTTCCTACCCACAGTAGTACCTTTAGAGACTGGCTTTTTTCTGTAGACTTTCTCAGTCATCTAACTAAGATACATGAGTTGGCTGGTAGTGCTTAAAGATCCATTTGTCCCTTTATCTCAAAGGAAAGGACAAGGAAGACTTCCTAAAGACTCCGAGTGAAACAGGTCTTGGGAGAACGGGGTTAGGAAAAGATGCATTTGTGGGAGGTTTCTAAGAATAGTGACTATATTTTTATAGCCCTAAAAACCTGATTAGCTACTGTATTGATGTAAAGATTCATTGCTTAACTGTAACAAATAAATTTTATTCAAAACTGATACATATGTGCATTGTATTCTCTAAAATACAGGAATGATGCCATGTAATACATGTCCTCACTGCTTGCATGTATTTCAATTACTAATATTTTAGGTGTTAAATTAAGCTAGCTCTAAGGTAGAGAAAATAAAATCCCCTGAAGAGGATGCATCCCTTTCATTTTCAGAGCTGAGCCCAGCACTCCATGAGCTTAGTATGTGAATGATTTTTTTGACTGAGTTGCTGCATCTACCACCTTGGAGAAGATTCATTGGTTCTCGTATAAGAAATTTCACTGTTTGTGTATTTGGGTAATGCTGGATTTAGGGGGGAAACCTTACTGGTCAAGAAACTTTCTCTGTTTATTCCTTTCATAAAGGCACATACAAGTGATTAATTTGTTAAGAGAAACGGGAGCGCACCTTTCAAGCCAGGACTTGGAGAACATTGGAACAATACTCTGCAGGTAAATGCTATATAAGGTGAGGTGGCCCTAAAACTGGGATGTGATAGAATGGGATAATTTCTCTGAAGAGACCCTCAGAGTGGAGAACAGTATGTAGACATCATCCAAGAACCAGTTGAGTCCCTGGCACATGATGTGGCTGTTTCTGTGCTAGACTAATAATAATGAGACAAGTGAAACGATGAAATTAAGAATCAGCTCTGTGTTGGAGCACCAGTAACTCAAGAGGGCTCCAGAGCAGGAGATGTTGTGGGGATACATGAACTGGAAGCAAATACACCCAGTTCTTTTCCAGGCACTTTCACTGAGGAAGTGTAAAGAGGAAGCTGTGCAAGGTGTGATTTAATAGCATCCCAATTGGAGAATAATGCTGCACATAGTGCATCATTTTTATTTTCTTAAAATCCACTTTTCAATCATGTGGGAATGGCTATCATATAACATTGTTCTTAAAAATAACTAAATAACATAGACTAATAGGTTTAATCCCAAAACTTTCCAACAACCTCTCACTGTCTATATATTTAAAAAGATATAATGCCCTGCTAAAGCTGGTTTCCCATACAGTTGCTTTTACTATGTAAGATAATTTAATGATAGGACTATATATTATGAAAAGAAATAGATGCTTGATTTTATTTTTTCCAGTACTGGTCCTGAATTACAAATTACTCTGAAAACAGTGTGAAGGTTTCATGTATTTCCTAAAATTACTTACACTTTTTCCTCATTTCTTCTTTTCGTCTTAAAAACAAACAAAAACCCATGATTACCAGCCTTCATATCAGGACTTGGCATGAAGTTAAAATCTGTGTTTATCAGGGCACTGCAAATGATTGATAGAACAGAACTAAACTCTTGGTTTGTGTAGCTTCCATCTGCCAAGGTAGCGAGAGGAGTGGCTTAGGGAATGACATTCCTCTGCAAATAAACTGGCCCCTTTACTTAGCTATGGTGCCACATGCAGAACCAGTTTAGCTAGCTGACCTGGTAGTAATGTGTCCAGAGAAGTCCTTTAAACAAAGTGTGGTTCTAATGCAGTTTGCTACAGCATTGTAGGGAGCATCATACACCCTGCATCTGTATTGTGTGATAGCCTGTTGTTCAAAGCTTCTAAACAGAAGGCAGGAGTGCATGTGTGCAGAGGCTGAACGAGGACTGTACTCAGGGTGAGAGGGAAGAGGCTCTCCCACCTTGGCACGGGTCAGGAGCCAGTATCTTGGCTCTCTCCCAGCTGGCAGCTGAAGCAGTGGCTGTGGCCAGAGGCATGCCCACTGCCAGATATCACTGCATGGCATACACCAGGAGCATAGCCAGCCTGAGGCAGAGGTCAGGCTTCGAGATAGCACTGAAGTGTCTGTAGATAGTGGCTGCTCCTACAGAGCTGAAGGACTTTCCTTCCTCTTTGTGTTTTTGAAGGCCTGGCCATATTTTGCACCAAAGTGGACCCTTTCCACAGAGCATTATTCAGATGTTTAGAAGTTATTAAATCTGATGTACTGGTGTTTGTTCTCCTGACAAAATGTCTCAGGCGCGTCTTCTGGATTATCCTCAGATGACCTTACTGATACACTCATTTTTCCATGCTTAGGTGCGCTTCTCTGTCATAACTCTTACCTCCTCCTTTTAAGCCTTCTCCTTGAAGCACTTGCACCTTCATAACAGTCAACGTGTTCACATGGTCAAGCTGCTCATAGAACCACTCCTTTAAGACATCTTCCCTCTGTTGCTACTTACCTATTCTGAAACAAACTGGCTTTCATAAAAGACCATAAACAGTGGATTTTGTGTTCTAATACTGTCCCCATGGCTTCCTTCTGTTTAGACTTACAGTTTTAGAATAGAACAGTTCAGTTGGAAGATTTTGGAGATTAAATAAAAATAAACGTGCTCTCTTGGCTTTGGTGATGTTTGAGAGGGAAAGGAGTAACCACCAGAGCTGACAGTTGGACAGTATTAGTGGGAACTCTTGTGTAGGAAATGGAGATGCACACAGGTGCAGCCATGATGATCTAGTTATTAAATCTTTCACGGTTTCATTTGCCAGTTTCTTTTTCTAAGGAGAGATGCTAGTTTGATTTTTAGAGTCACTTTGTTGGTGTTTGGAATCTGATTCATGGCTTTGTTTTGAAATGAGAAAAGAGATCTCAATGATAGTAATCTGTTAAGAATGTCAGAATCTCTTCTCATATTGCAGTATTATTGTCATCTGTCTGCAAAACCAAACCATGATGAGATGAATTGAGGCACTCAGATTTACTCTGAAGGCTTGTTGAGTTCTGGAGTTGGTAAACAGTTGCTTTATGTTTGTTTTTAAAGAAAAAAAGCTTGTGTAGAATTGGGATACTCTGTTCCAAGTCTGTCCTTCACAAAATTAAATAGGTATAAAGCCAAACCAGCTCTGTCTTTGATATTCTTAGATTTCATAAAATGATATAATATACAGGGTTGCAGCCTTTCAAAATCAGCAACTTTCAGAATAAGATGCTTCTTCAATTTGACATAAACTTGGGCAGTGAGGCTGGAGGAGGAAGGATAAATAAGTCTCTTGCAGGCATTAGGACCAAGCTTCGACTGCCTGCTGTCTTTCAAGGAAGTCTGTTTTTCTTAACTGCAATATGGAGATACTAGCTAAGACCAACAAGCTCAAGTGTGTTCAGGGTGGAACAAACCACGCTTTGTGCTGGACTTTTAACTCGCCTTTTTAGGATTTTAAGTATAAAAGTATGGGAGGAAATTATTTTCTCTTCTGTCTGGATGATGATACACCCCTCCCCAAAGGAAGCATTTCCTAATGGCTGTATATGGACACTGAAAAAGGAGAATGGCTGAAAAATCAGAGCTTTGTGTCCCTGGGAAAGATGAAATCCTAGTACCTGAGGAGGCAGGATGGGAACCCCAAGGTGTCATTTCACTGTACTCGGTACTTCCCAGAACAAGAACTGCATTGGCCCTTATCCTTATAAAACCCTCTGAGGCCTGAGAAGCTTTGCCCTAATACCCTGGCAGTCACGGAGCACCCCTTAAACAGCAGCTCCTGTAACTGAGTTTGCTTGGTGCTAGTGTGACACGAGGCACAAAATCAGAGAGCATAATTGCATTATCACTACTCTTGACACCTTAGTTCTGTCATTGGCATGGCTGTGTTAGCTGTGCTGAAACTGTGAAGTGAGAGCATAATATTTTTTCCTAAATGCAAGAGTATTGATAGGCAGCATCCCTGCTAATTACCTGCTGTAAAAGCTATCAGTCAGAGTTCAGTAAAATGTGACAAGTAGTTCTTTGTCAACAAAGCAGGTTTTAAACATCCTGATAAGTGAATATTGAAGCTATTTGTATTCCATTTCATGATATAAAAATGATGGACTTGCTGTTTAGAGGATGCACTTGTAGTTGGAATTGCTGGCATAAATATCTGGAAAAGATACATAGCAAAGGTCCCTATAGCATATGTTGAGAAGTCCTATGTAAAGTTGATGAAGTACACTTACAACGTGTAAAGGAAATACAGATGTGTATGGCTTGACTATGGAGATGTGAAATTGGAGAAAATCTTTTGTGATGTTCTTGATTATAATCAATTTAGTGACTCCTTTGTTCAGAGTGCTATCTGAATTGTCTCGCAAGCTACATAGCTTTTTGTTCTCTGGGTCACAGTCCCCGTAGAAGACATTTCTCACTTGATCACTAAGTGACTGCTGCAGAATTGGAGATAGTTCTGTATATCTATTGGAGATAGTTCTGTAATGTCACAGGAGAACACTTCACAGTTTTGACCTCTGGCAATGTGGGTTGAATTGCCTTTTCTGAGCAGGAGCTATTAGGCAGTTAATTTTCAGTAAGTGCAGTAGTTGTTTTGTTGCTTACAGTGATCCTGGCTGGGCCACCCGGCTGTGTAGGTTGGTAATGGTTCTAAATGTGCTGGTCTTTGCCCAGTGGTTTCTGCTTTGACCTGGCTGAACCATGAGATTCTGTTTGGCACACAGTGCTTTCCTGTCCGGTGCTGGAGATGGTTGTAACTCTCATGTCGTAGGTAGGCTTTTTGTTTGTACCTTAATTCTGGGACCTTCCAGTGTTAACATCAAGAGGCTCATCATTATAATTAAAGATAATTCTTGTGCTCCAGAAGTGGCTGCTAAGCAATTTCTTTGCTTTGCTAATGCTTGCACTTTTTAGTAATGGTTACTTTTTCCTGGAGCTTCCTTAAGGACTTCCCACTGAGCTTTCTGTTAGACTTCCTTTGCCTGCTTCTGTTTCCTTATCGCTTATAGGGGCCTTTTTTTGTGATGGCAGTTTTCATTAAGGATTTATTGATCCTTTTCTTCATGATGTCAGACTGAAGCACTGCTAAATCTTCTAGCACCCCGCTGCCACTTCCCTACCCCTCAGAGACCCAGCTGTAGGTCTGCCCTTCCTCAGGGTTGGGGGGATTGCACGGAGGAACGCAGACAGAGACTGCTTGCTTTCCCTTTCCATGCCCAGCCTCTAGGACTGCTACAAAGAAAAGCTTCTGACTTTCTCCTCAGACTGCTGCAATTAGAGGCTTCCACTCCCCTGAAAACCTTTTTTTCAGGTACTTAGGAGATTTAATCAACAACAGAAGTGATTTCAGCCTAGCAGAGAAGTGAATGTCGCAGCCCTGCTTTCACGGTTTCTTTCATAAGCTTAGCTGACTGTCTGCCCCTTGCAGCTTCCAGCCTTCTCCACTCTCTACCAGGTCTGCCTGGCTTGGTTGTCATACCCAGGAGTTTGTCACCATCCTCCATCCCTTCTGCCAGCAGTGTGCCTTTCCCCCAGAGCGAGCACTGTTCAAGGCAGCCAACTCTGATCTTTGTGAGCTTGGGGGAGCGTTCTCCCTCTCTTAATGAGATTCAGCCTCGTTTGATTATGGTTCTGCTGAAACAATCTGCAAGCATAAAGCAAGCTCAGGTCTGCAGCCTGACAGATGTTGGTGTCTTGAGAGAACTGAATGCACTCCTCTCAGTCTTGCTGTCAGTTCAGCCTTGGTACAGACCATCATGCCTTCGAATGTGTACAGGCTGTTAGCCGTTCTTTTACCAAATAGAAGTTCTAAATGAACCTTAAATATTATGGATGAGACTACCAGCAGATGTGCGAAGAAACAGTCTGGTGTGCATTATGTGATTAGTTTTGATCCTTTCCATTACTTGTTATACATGGCAGATAGAGGTCGTCTTTAAAAAGCTATTTTGTTTTCTTTTTTGCTTGCTGCTCATTTAAATGTTACAAATTATCCTGTAAATCTCCCAAAAATGTTGCTGCGTTACTGTCCAAATGAGATCACGTAAATGTGCTGTCCTAACTTCCGACAGCAAACATAGTTAGGCAAACTTGTGAAGGGGGTTTCTAGTGGCTTTATATAAGGCATGCTAATTGCTAGCACATCTGCTTGTGCTCTCACTTAGCTGCGTCTTGATTTACCCACTGCCCTCCCCCCAACTCATTTCATGAGATAAATATTGTGTTGTGAAATATGAAACTACATGACTTTTTCTTCCCCTTTGGTCATAGTCACACCCACTATGTGAAACCAGCCTGTTGTAAGTACTTATAGCACAGCCCTATTAATTTAAGGAACTGATTCATCATGCTGTGTTGCTTGCTCAGCTATTCGAAGCTGCTGTAATAGTGTTCCTTACCTTACCTCTCTACCTTGGCAGCCATGTTGAGCCTGTTCTGGTTCATCTTTGCCTGCTGAGCTAAGTGACAGGACCCAGGAGCACCTCAAAATACTTAGAACCAGTATTAATTATTCTTTTTCCAGCCTTACAGCTAAAGGCGATGTGGATGGGCTGTATGCCTGGTACCTAGCTGGTGCAGACCTGAAGCAAACTGGTTATGATGGCAAGAATCCCCTACAAGTAGTAAGTGTGCATACGGCTGTACCTCTGTATGGTGTGCTAGCTGCGTGAGTAATAATGCACCCTGTCGGGTAATAGTAGTTTGGGAGAAGTAAATGCTGCTTTGTGGACTATAGGGCAGATTAGAGTTTGTTACAAACTCAAATCTGATGCTGTTCTGAAGCAATGAATTGTTGGAGCCATAATTTTCTCATCTATGTCAGAGGAATTAAAATTTAAATTTGATTTTAATTATTTTGTGGTAGCATATTCTTACTTCCCACAAGTAAGTATTTGCATGTCCTGGTGCACAGGATGGCAGGATTTATTCATGTTTCTACTTACAGGCAGAGGCTACAGGGCATAAGGAGGTTCTTGACTTCTTAAGACAAAAACAGTAAAGAAGGTAAGATCTTGTTTTCAAATGCACAGATCAGCATATACATGTATGAAGTGGGATTTTGTATTTAAGCCCTAGTTCACCCTGGGGCATCTGGTTCAGCTGCTGTTCCTGCCTTAGTTTCTGATACATCTCTGATTACTTTAATCCTTCTTTGTAGAGTTGGGTTAATGTTTATTCCTCTTTCTGGCTAAGCCTGGAAGTGCTCTTCTGTGGTGTGTTCCACGAAACTTGGTTCAGAATGTAAAAGCTACCAAAATAAAACTACTAAGGGCAACAGTCTTGTTCCATGGGCCTATTGACTTGCCTGCATTAATACACGAAATGCCTTTTACCGGACACTTTGCCATGCCTGGTTTTCAGGGTGCTGTGCCCCCAGCACAGGAGCAGCCCCTTCTCCAATAGGGCTGCGAGGTGATCACGGCCATTTGGCTGCACATTTTCCCACTCAGGAATTGCGACTGTGGTATCTACAGCATTTCCACTGGTGCTCTCCCTCTAGCTTCTAGTTTAGTGCCAGACACCAGCCCATCTTCTAGCGTAATGTCATCAACCATCATGACAAATGTGGGGCAGATTCTTAACAGGCAGAAGGTAGTTGTGCTACATGTATAGAGTGCTGAAGGCTCTCTTTCAGCAGAGAGCTCTGATGCCTCCCCCCCTCCTGGCACAGAACAGGGCAGTGCTATGCCCTCTCTCTTGCTCAGACCCCAGGTGCAGCTGCCTGGTTGTCTCTGACACAGGCTTGCAGCATGACTCTTTAGTGCAGCTAACATACATGGTGTGTTTCCCTAGCTGTGTGCATGGGAGGCGGGTGTGAGCCGCGTGTTCAAAGCATCAGATCTGACAAGTCTCTCTATAGGAAACTTGTCCGGGCATTTGACCTTCTCCAGTGCTGTGCTGTGCTGTTCTGTTACTGGAGACATGTAAAACACTTGCCTTTCGTTTCTCAGAACTCCAATCTGATGCAATACGTTGTTGATTTAGGTATTTTTTCCCCGAATATTGGCAAGTCTAATCCCAATTTAAATACTGGGAGGAGATGATCTCCTTTAGTTAATAAAACTAACATTAAAATTAGTTAAGGTTTTTGCTGCATTCATGACTACACCTTGCCACATGTTAAATATGAAGTGAATATGTTAAACCCTCAACTTCTTCATGGATCATCTTTTAATTCCTGTGGACTGAGCCACCAGTAGTTTAGGGAGTCTGAAGGAAGTCTTCAGTACTGTGTGAGAACTTGCTTGGCAAGCTACACAGTAATCTCTTCTTGGGAAGGTTTTGGATACTGCCTAGTTCTAAACACCCATTTTCTCTTTCTCCAGAGGCTTTAGAAGATGGTCACCCTCTTCAGAAATACCAGCTTTGGACATTAATGCTGTTAAATGGTTATGGGAGGTAAAAGGGAAAGGAACAGCGGAAGCGGTGCTTCAAGCACACAGGAAAGCTAGAGCTTAGAAATATCCTTTCTTTAGGGTCACATTAAGCTCTTACTGATTTTATAAAAACTGATTTGCTGCTTTATCTTTTAATCACTTTCCCTGAAAAGAAATGTTTTTAAAACAAGTGAGGCTGGAACGTATTGCGTTTATGTACACGTTCTGTTTTTAAAGAGGCCGTTTCAATCTTCTGATGTTAACTCAACGAGGACAGTATCGCACCCTCAGCAAACAGAAATGCTGTGGTAAACACATACAAATTAAAAACAGTGGATCGTGCATTTCTGGATTTCAACTAATAAAATCTCTGAGGAACAATGTTGGTTTCACTTTGTTTTTTGCAATGCTTTGTATCACTTCAGTTGCAATTACAGCAATTGTGAGTGTCAGTGCAAACAATTGAATCAGTCATGGGCATCTGCCTGCAGTTGTGTACTAATCTTCACCAATGTGTCACTATAAAACCTCACTTAAAATGAGTAGGAGGCAGATGCCATAAAGCATGTTTGTGGGACCATCTAAGTGAATTGATTGTTTTGTTTCTAATAGCATCTTTCCCACATCCTGACTGGAATATAATCAAGATTGCTACATGCTGGACACATAATTCTTTGGACTGCAAATGTGATCTCAGTATTAACAGACCCCAAATTTAAAGCCCTAACACTTTCAGACCAAAGGAAAAAAGCAATACATGTCTTAACAGCTGAGTCCACCCTACAATATGTAAACATAGAGAATACTTCAGGCAAATGCATATATTGGAGATGGCAACTTTTTAATTTCACATTCAGCTGCTACAATAATCTATGTGGATTTCCTATCTGCTTCATCTGAAGGGAATCTTTGAAGTGTAGATAGTTTTTTCTTTCTCCTCTTTATACGCTTCAACCTTCCCACAGCTATTCTTATCATGGAGAAAAGCTGCATGGAGTACTTGCTGAGCCTGCCAGTATTAAAAGATTGCCAAGGTATGTTGCATTTTAGATCCCCGAAAGGTAACCAAGGTAACTATGCTTGTAGTCTGAGGAGACACTGTATATGCTCTATTTAAACACAGAACAATACCATAAAACTGCCTGATATTTTTTGATGTGAAGAGTAGTGTAACTCTTCACTACGGGCATAAAAATTACAACTGTATTGTCTCATTATTAAATACTTGACGTTACATAGCAATAAACATGCTTTAGATTGAGTAAAATTAATACAGGATTAAGTAAATGAGATCTAACATTAAAAATCAGGCTTCAAATTCTTCACTTTTCTGTGTCTTGCCTATAAATACATAAAGGTGATGTAGGTAACAAAGTAGTGTTTGTGAAAACTTCAGTGATCAGAAAAACCAGGCCCAGACTCCTTTTCATATGGAATTTAGATATCCTGTCCTAACTCTTCCCTAGTCAGTAGTATAAAAGTTGATACACTGAACTAATAAATGCCTTAACAAACTACTCTGCAAGTGACTTTCTTGGGATTGGATTATTTTCTTCTTGTTTAATGATTCTCAAATGCAATCACTTGTCCAGTCTTTATTTCTGTACCAGAAGGACTGACTCCAACATATGCAGAAGCATCAATATTTTCCTTATACTTTTCAATAAAGGCTTATCTGATATACAGAAAGTTTTCTAACAATAATGTTCTTACGTTTCTGAGATATGACATCTGTCCAAAGTACAAAACATGCTTCCTTTCTGTTTTGACCAGAGAATGGTATTCTAGTGTGAATTACTGAAATACAGGTCTCAACAGTAAAGCTGAAGGAGAAGAAAACAGGCAACCGTTTTCTTCCTGCATATAAGCCAGGTAACGACAGGAAGGATAACATTTAGAAACGTGATCCATTAAGCCAACTTCTAGTTAGAAGCTCATAAAGCTAAAATGAACTGCTGTGGGTCATGTTTAAAGCGAGACTGAAGCAATATTAGCTCCTTTCTGACGGGCCTTTACAGAAATGTATATCCTTTTCATATGTTATCTTGTGTAAGTTAGTGTTCCTGCAACTTCCTAGAAAATTCTCAATTTGCCTTTTAAATGGACCAGTATTGAACAATGTTTTAATAGCAAATGCATGAGTGCAAATTCAACATTCATCTGTGAAAGAACTGGACTTCTTTTCTAAGTATCAAAATTCCATTCAAGAACTGTTAACAGTCTACACAAGTGTTAAGAGAAACTGTGTAATTTAAAAAGTGACAAGAATCATCCAGTCGAGGCCAGAAACTTCAGCTCTTGATCCAGTGCTGGGGATAAATGTCAGTAATGTTTTTGAGATCCTGTGTTTGTCTTGCTTGTCCATTACACCCTTTGCTCCATGAAGTGGATTTAATGATCATAATTATACTGTTGATGATAACTTCCAGTCTTATGATGAATCTGTTTGTGTGTTGTAATCCTTAATCTTTACATAGTTATTGGTCAAAACAAAATCTTAATATTGGTAAGGAATGAAAATTGTACCTGTGTTTTTCTACCTGTTTGTTTTAGTTACTGTAGGCAGCTGAGTGTCTTTCATTATAGCAAGGTAGATATTCCAGGGGAAGCTTGAAGTTTTTCAAACATTCTGATTTTTCTCCTTCAGACTATTCCTGAAAAGATGAAATACACTCTTGTTTTTATCCAGCAACCTTCTGCTTAGTGAAGGCTTGAAGGTCAAGGAACCATACAGTGACCTGTTGCTGGGACCAGCTGTGGGTGCATTTCATAACTTCTGGAACAGCTTTACTTCCAATCACCCATGATGTCCATGCACCCTTTCATAGCCAGATCCAGTTATAGTTGGTTAGGTCTAGCACATACTTGCAAGGATCATCTCCAGCTCTGTGCTTGGTATTTTATATGCAGTACACACTGGTATAGCATGGTAGAAGCTAGATAAAGTGAGTTTTGTATTTTTTTGGTGCAGAGAGGTTTGTGATATTTTTTAGTATGTTTTATTAGAACATAAGAATGACGTTTCAGTTTCTGTTAGAGGACAACAGAAGCTCCCATACTTTTCCAGCCTCAGTCTAGTAATGCAAATGTTCCAGCTGTAGCTTTCCTTGCCCTGCAAAATCCCCATCATATGAAATGCCATGCCAGGAGAGCACACAAGCTCCTGAGAGCCTGCTTCGTGTGTGTCAGAGAGGCTGCTGCAGGTCCGTGACCATCCTGTTGCATGCAATTTCAGCAGTGACTACAGAACAGCATAAAGGCAAAAGCAGTAATATGAGATTCATAGCTGCTGCACAAATACTGGATTTGTTTCCAATGTTGAATCTTTAAAATTGCAGTGATGTTCTGGGAGTAAATGCTGGTTCTGGAGCCTCTGCTGCCTCTCCACGGAGGAGATGCTATGAATGCCTCCTGTGAAAATCAAACATTGCATCAATTCTACAGCTTTCTTCACTGGAAAGAAAACACCCAGCTTCCACTTTGTTTCTTTTTCCTAATGATCCAGCTAATACTGCCAAGGGATAGGGACTACTTGGCTTGTGTCAGCACTTCTCCAACACTGCAGAAAGCAGAGATTTCCCCAACTAAACGTGTCCAAGTTCCTGTATGGTCTGAGTTACAGCTTTTCTTTCCTGAATGCACCCACTTTCTTTTTTACTGATGTCTGAAAAAGTTTCTGTTCAGAGATTCTCTACAAAACTTTTGTGATGGAAGGGCACTCTTTATTATTTGAAAAATCAGCATGTGCTTGCTTCCCTATTATATGCCGTCTTGGTAGACTGTTAACATCTGTCAAGGCTAGCTGACCCACTGATACATTGACTGTGTATGATTAGTACTTGCTGAATTAAATCAGCTCTTCAGCAAGGTTTCAGTATCTGCTCATCCTTCTTAAATTGCTAATTATTCTGCTAGATCTGTTCAATAGTGAGTGATAATGTAATCTCTCATTTGGGACTAAACCCCCCCCCTTGAATCCAAGTTTCTTTATTTGCAGTCTTCTGAATGGTGTGATCTACTGGGCTTCACCCAAAAAGATTGTGATCTAGTTGGAAGATTCCCCCATTTTTAAGGTGGGCTCAAGTAATGAAATGACTAAGGAGGGAAGTGTATCCCTTGTGTGTAGAAGACAAAGCACATCCAGTGTCACTTATACACAATATATTAATGGACCATTAACATGACCGAATTCAACCATAGGTGTAATCCCCCTGTGAAGGTGCCTATGCTGATCCCTGCACAAGACCTACCACAGCAGTGCAGAAAATAAAATGCTTTTAGTTTCCAGCATCACAATTTGTTAGATCACCAAAATAAACCTGGAGTAATTATATGATAGGTGAAAACATGAAATCCTAAAGAACCCATAAAATGTGCTCAGCATATGCCTTCACAAGTGTTGCTGATACATTTGTGTTTCCCAAGTAGACCTTATCGGCAGTATAATCATCTTCTAGACTTGTAAGACTAGTCTTTCCATGATTCATAGAATCATAGAATCGTTAGGGTTGGAAAGGACCTTAAGATCATCCAGTTCCAACCCCCCTGCCATAAGCAGGGACACCTCACACTAAACCGTGCCGCCCAAGGCTTNAATCGTTAGGGTTGGAAAGGACCTTAAGATCATCCAGTTCCAACCCCCCTGCCATAAGCAGGGACACCTCACACTAAACCGTGCCACCCAAGGCTTTGTCCAGCCTGGCCTTGAACACTGCCAGGGATGGAGCACTCACAGCCTCCCTGGCCAACCCATTCCAGTGCCTCACCACCCTAACAGGAAAGAATTTCTTCCTTAGATCCAATCTAAACCTCCCCTGTTTAAGTTTTATCAAAACTTCATGACATTGTGGTACTTGACTGCATGGTTATAAAAACACTTTAATTTTAGTGACTCTCTTAGAAAAGCTACTAAGATAGAGAGCTTGTAATGTATGTAAAATAGTTCTCTAAACCATACAAATGAATCTATGGGACTCAAATGTTGCCATCTTAGGTAGTTCATGAGTCAGAATAAAATCTGGTACCACCAGATTTATTATTTGTGCAAAGTGGCTACCTGAAAATTACTTTAGAAACTTCATTATGCATACATTTGTTTACCTGTGATCAGCTGAATGGGAAGAGGCAGGAGCCTGCATCTCAGAAGTGTAGTTGAGACAAGTATCATGAATCATATCATCAAAATATGTCAAGCCTAAACCACACAAAATAGCACTACTTAATGTGGCTCTATTTGGAAGAGTTGATACAAATCTCACGGTCAAAGGATTTGGGCCTTGACGTCCAAATCTGTGTTGATGTTTGACCAAAATTGCCATGGACAGGAGCCAATACGGTTACGAGTAACAGGAGGATATAACAAATGGGGACCATGACTCCCTGCAGACTGCATTGGCAGGGAAGAGGCAGCATCCCTTTCCCCCTCACCAGTCCTGTCGAGGCATGCCTGTTTGGGCATGCTTAGCTGGTGCACATCTTGTGCATTCCCACCAGAGTTTTGAGCTCCACACTAGCACCTCTCTCTCGTTCCAGGATGCTGCGCACCTTGAGGGAGACATTGGCCAAATCCATGGGAAGGTGCCAACCAACATCCTGGAGCCTCGCTCTGCAGGCACAGGTACTCCATGCACAGGCACTGCCAGGCTACAGCAGCATGCGACCTGATGTGTGGCTTGTTGCACAACAAGCCAGGAAGAGGCTGAGATCGTTCCCTGTCTTGCAGTAGCAACAAATATCACAGCAGTAAATAATCACTCTCTCAAGTCGAAATGTTCCTTCACATGTTCTCAGCTTCAAAATGTGACCAGAAGAACAGTGGCCAGGGGAGATGTTACCTGGCCAGAACTGCCTGTTAAGTAGTGCGTGCAGCATTTCCGAGTACAGCTAAGCTCCATTAATTACATGCTTATGTGCACAATAAATGTGTTTCTTCTCTAGTGCCACTGTCATAGATCCTATTAGGCTCTTGTGCTTGGTGTTGAACAGTCACAGACCTAGGTTTTAAGAGCTTACGAATGAAATTAGATGAGACTTCACACAGTGAAAGAGGATAAGAAACGGACAAAAGAACAATAATGTTTTTTTTTTTCACATCAGGTAGTTATTTCTACACCTTGATTTCCAATTATTTGACATAAATGGTCATTTATTAGCATAGAAAGGTAATGACAATCCTGGCAATTCAGTAGCAATAGTCACATATAGCAAAGAAAAGAATTTCAAGGTAAAGAAAAAGGAATCTTAATGGCAATCTTCTGCTGAGAGATAAGGAGTTATCACAATTAGAACAGAGAGTTGTAAATTAATCCTGTCATATGTAAGAAGCTGCTGTGCTGGGGAGATTCTCTGATGTTGATGCCTGTGCATGAGTAACTACACTTGCATCTTTCAGGGTGTGTAGCTTCCTTCCTAGGTATGTTTCACCATGGATCTTTGTGACCAAGGCTCAGTAAAAGTGGGATTTCAATGCATCAAATTATTTCTGTAGCACCTCTGGATTTCTGATTCCCACTTAAGAGTCATTTTTAGGTGACATGATTCCTAGCACCCTTGAGGCAAGACATCCACGTTCAGCAGAGATCTCTCCTGAATCTCGTACAGCTCCAGAGCTGCAGGACAAAGATGAGTACCTCATCTCTGCTGACTGACAAGAGTGTGATGTGAAATAGGTCAGTTTAACTTACTTGGACCACTTTGACCAAGCTCTCTGCCCACAACTATGTCACCATTCACCACTTACAGAATAGAATCATAGAATAGTTAGGGTTGGAAAGGGCCTTAAGATCATCCAGTTCCAACCCCCCTGCCATAAGCAGGGACACCTCACACTAAACCATGCCACCCAAGGCTTTGTCTGGCCTTGAANTTCACCACTTACAGAATAGAATCATAGAATAGTTAGGGTTGGAAAGGGCCTTAAGATCATCCAGTTCCAACCCCCCTGCCATAAGCAGGGACACCTCACACTAAACCATGCCACCCAAGGCTTTGTCCAACCTGGCCTTGAACACTGCCAGGGATGGAGCACTCACAACCTCCCTCGGCAACCCATTCCAGTGCCTCACCACCCTAACAGGAAAGAATTTCTTCCTCATATCCAGTCTAAACCTCCTCTGTTTAAGTTTTAACCCATTACCCCTTGTTTGGAAAGTTCTACATTCAAGAACATAAAACCAGAAATATGAGATATTGCTAAGAATCACCATGTTACTTCAGTGCAAATTCATACTTTGTATCTTAAATGGCTTGAACCAGAAAATACCTATGAAATCTCAAAAGATGGTCAAATCATTAGTAACCCCTTCTGATGGCTTTATGGGACAGGACACGTAATCCTGCTGACTGAAAAAACAGCTGGGTAGTGAATCTGCAAAATAAAGCCGGTACAAGGTTTGTGATGGCTATCGCGATTAAGCATTGCGATTGCAAAGATATTAAAGCACATTTAGTGTACAGCAGCCAATCTTACATATGAATTGGTTGGCAAATGTTCAGAAAAAAAGAGTGATTTCAAGTGTCAGCTTCCAGGTCTAACCCAAAACGTAGTGGTAAAATAAATGGTGGTGGGCATTTTGTGAGAGTCAAATCTCTTATAGAGTCAGGCACCTGGAAAGTGAGGCATTCAGAATCACCAGTAATGTCAAAATTGTGTTTGCTGGCTATTTAATTTGTATTTTTATAAAGAAAAAAAAAAAAAGAGGAAAGAGGAGAAAGGAGAATTGGTTGTGAGGAGATAAAAAGCTCATAAGACCTCACCTGGAGCATTGTGTGCAGTTCTGGTGTCCTCAACATAAAAAGGACATGGAGCTGTTGGAACAAGTCCAGAGGAGGCCATGAGGATGATCAGGGGACTGGAGCATCTCCCGTATGAAGACAGGCTGAGAAAGTTGGGGCTGTTCAGCCTTGGGAAGAGAAGGCTGCGTGGAGACCTCCTAGCAGCCTTCCAGTATCTGAAGGAGGTCTATAGGGATGCTGGGAAGGGGCTCTTCATTAGGAACTGTAGTGACAGTACAAGGGGTAATGGGTTAAAACTGAAACAGGAGAGGTTTAGATTGGATATAAGGAAGAAATTCTTTGCTGTTAGGGTGGTGAGGCACTGGAATGGGTTTGCCAGGGAGGTTGTGAGTGCTCCATCCCTGGCAGCGTTCAAGGCCAGGCTGGACGAAGCCTTGGGTGGCATGGTTTAGTGTGAGGTGTCCCTGCTTATGGCAGGGGGGTTGGAACTGGATGATCTTAAGGTCCTTTCCAACCCTGAGTATTCTATGATTCTATATGATTCTAAGTAATCATGAGACCAAACTTCCCTGAAATTTGGTAAAAATGATACAGAGATTGTTTATCCAGAGTTGATTGCAAAACAGGACTCAGTGGATTCCATTTCTCACACATACATCTCCAACTGTCATCTCAATGGCACTGCTATGGCTTCTAAGCTTCCAGTGGGGTGTCATGACAAAGTATAATCTACACTGGGACTGCAGAAGTAACTCCTCCTTTGTTTGCAGTATGCTTCTCCTAAGTTTTCTTAGGGCTCCTATGGCCAGTGTTAAAGCTTCTCCTTAATACCTAGCTCTCGATTCAGTTTGACAGATCTCCCAGGACAATCTGCTTGACAGCTCATGTGCCATCATCTGCAACACAAGGATTGTTTTTCATGCCTTTATTGTGTTTTTAACAACTGCTGACGCACAGGTAATTGTACCCACTGATCCAACCTGCAAAGCCCTGAGGTCCCCTTATTCTAGACTTGTAATTAAAAGAACTGAGATGTTTAACAATTAGATCAAAAATCTGAAGTAGAAGTTGTATTATTTACTGCTCGCTGTATACAGACAAAGCTCCGCTTGAAAACTTCTCCCAAAAGGGGAGAAAGTACATTCATTTGTATGATGTAATTTACACAGTTAACTTCTGGAGTGAACAAGATGTTAAATCAGAACAAGGCAAATGGCAAAGCGCAGTATGACACACTAAACCGGTCGGTAACCTCTGTAGTGCTCAGGGACGATGAACTGTCTGTTTAGATAAAGCACATGAGATACAAACTGCTCTCCTGCTAAACTGCTAATTTTGAATTTAATCAAAATTTTGTGCATACATTGCTGGCATTTTCCAATAAAATGCTTCACCTGAACCTCTTATCCGTATTTTAATTTGTAGCACGTCTATATCAATCTAACTACTGGATGGCAAACCCCCAATCCTCCTAAAAGTTCTTAATTGGAAAAACATCCCAAACCATATAGTTTCTCTATAAATCCTTGATGTTATTTAGGCAATAATCATTATTTATGAGGAAGCATTAGGCCATCTCTCAAGGTGTTTATTACTGCAAAACAAGTCACTATCAAGTTGTTATTATGCTCACACGTGACATGTAGTGGGCTGCTAAATTGACAAATGAGTTTGAACCAACTAAAGTAAACAAGAAGTTGCCCCATCAGTGTTTGCTATGAACATATGGAATGCTGATTTTCCTGAGTGCGAGAAAACCCACTTGCACAGAGTTTTTTATGTTTACCAGGTCCAGTAATATGACAGGTACTGTACAGAATATGTCAGACCCTGGCTCTTTGCTTAAGTAATTTCCAACTGAATTTTAGAATACCCGATTGGTAGGGAAATGCTGAGGAAGATAAAAACCACAGGCTGAGAAACAGTAAGCTCCGTATCCAGGCTTTGTGTGCTGGATTTAAGCTTAGAAATGTTCTATAAAAGATGCTGTAGTGCAAGGAACAGTATTTTGGGTTGTCCTATGCCCTTCCATGACATTACCTGTCCAATAAAGTACTGGCATGAAAGTACTGTGCCTTTTTCCCCCGAAATGTTGGGATATTGATAGAGATAATAATGATAGCACCTCCCAGTCATTTTCCACCAATGTTTTTTCAAAACAGAACCTACTTAAAATACTGTCTTCCTGTCATTGCCAGAATGTTCATGATCTTCCATGCTCTGCCATGCAAACAGCACACCCTTTTATGTCCTCCCACAATCTTACCCTTCATCTTTGTTTCCTCCCAGGCCAGCTCTCTGTCTCTTACAGTCGCCCCTGGCTTTATGTCTCCTTTTGTGCTGCCCTCTGACATGATCAGCTGATTAGTATTTGCTTCCCCTTCCAAGAAAACTCTGCCTGCTGTACAAGGCTCTCAAGCCACCGTATTCCATGTTACAGTGTGCTGCTCCTCCAGGTTTCAGGAGTGTCAGTGCAGTTGGAGAGAGCTCTCAGTATCCAATGTGATGAGTCCACGCCCATGGGTAGCAGAGTCCTTTTCTCCATGTTTGTGCCCCTGGACTGCAAATGCATGGGAGATATACCTGCTGCTTGCCTAACAGGGCCATTTATTGCACCACGATCCCTTAAAAGCCAAGCATAGAACTACTGCAGTCACATACGTACAGCTGAAAAGAGTAGGGTATAAACAATACTACTTTAACCATTAACAGAAATTAAGGACTAATTACTACTATTCTAATACAACTAAATTTTCCCCTCTCTACAATTCAGAACCAATTCTATTTTAATGCTTCAATCACCTTTTGTATCTTCACAGAGGAAATACAGTTAATACATGGCTTATCCCTTGCATAGTGCTATATGTCACTGTAGTGATAGGACAAGGGGTAACGGGTTAAAACTTAAACAGGGGAAGTTTAGATTGGATCTAAGGAAGAAATTCTTTCCTGTGAGGGTGGTGAGGCACTGGAATGGGTTGCCCAAGGAAGTTGTGAGTGCTCCATCCCTGGCGGTGTTCACAGCCAGGTTGGACAGAGCCTTGGGTGGCATGGCTTAGTGTGAGGTGTCCCTGCTTATGGCAGGGGGGTTGGAACTTGATCATCTTAAGGTCCTTTCCAATCCTAACTGTTCTATGATTCTATGTCCACTTCTGCTTTCTGCCTTTTAAGGCCTTCAGCATACTCTCTGAGACTCTACCTAGCTAAGGGAGGTAGCAGGATGTTAACTTTCTTACTTTTATAACTGGGAGTATATGAGTACATTTTCACACTGCTCTCTGCTCTCTAATATGTGAGTTACTAAAAAAAACCAAACAATTTTTCATGCTAATGAAATTTTAAGGGAATTATTTATACATTGACTAGGTGGATCCCTTTAAGCAAATAAAGTTCAGTCTCGACACCCCTTACATACCCCTTACAAAGAAACACAAGAGACTTGTGTTCTATATTATTACATTCTATATTATTATATTCTTCCCTGGAAAGAAAAACAAACAGACAAACAAAAAGTTTAATCCCTTAAATATTCAATCAGTAAAACCACCAACACCTATTAAAAAAAAATCTCCAAACCAGATGATGATTCATCCTGCCTAAGCCTCATACAGGTTTTTGCACCCCCATTCCTCTTGGCTGCCCCAGGCAGTTCCCCATGTAGGGCTCAAAGTCCCTCTTCGGGGCCATCAGCCATGTGTGTCTGAACCTGGATGGGAACAGTGATGGGATGCTGGAGGATTATATATCTCACCAGTGCAGTAGTAGGTTCTGACTGGTTTAGCTAGGAAGAGCTTTTGCACCCAGTCAGTATGGACAGTCAGGTTATTATTCAGCTGAAAGGTATTGTGGAGCCATGGGTGTGGGTTTGTTTGTCAGGGGCAGGTATGAGTTGGCAGTATAGTTACTGAGGGATTATATATAAATCACAGCTCCTGCAACCATGCACAGCATGTTGTGTACACCGCTGGCAGGAGTAGGAGACCTAGGACACTGTGTCATAAACCAAATGACTCTTCTTACAGGGAGTAAAGAGCAGCCTTGCTTCCACAGATTTTCACCAACGACTGTGACAGAGGTCCCCTTTGAATTAACTCACAAATAGTGCACCCTCCTCTACCCAAGGCAAGCGAACATCCTTTTGAGAGAATGAGAAGGTTCAGAAAATCCCTACAGATTGGGCTATCTGGAAGAAGGCAAAGAATTAACTTCTGGATTTGAGTCTGACAGGGCAGAGCAGAAGAACCAGAGCTGGTTTTACCAAAAGGCTGAAATGCCTCCAGCCTATATCCAGGGAGCTTCCTCAGCATGAGGTTTGCATAGGCTCCTAGAGTAACCTGTCTGCTCCTGCTTCTGGTGCAAGCACCACATTCACACGAGCCATGCCGGATCAGCTGCTGCACAGCCACGAGGGCTTCTCCCTCCTGCTCCTCTGCGACGCCTGTATGGGCATTTCCTCCAGGATCAGCTTGAGTCTCATATATGTTTTTAAAGAGCCAAAGATCATAGGATCTGGAGCACCGAGTTTCATACACAGCACTTAGCTCTTCAAACGTTCAAAGCACTATATAAACATTAGTGAAGCCTCATAAGGTGAGGTAGGTAAGCATTATCTCTCCCTCTCAAGGTGTGGTAAAGTGACTTGGCCAAGGCCATAAGCTGAGTCACTGGCAGAGCAGGGCTTACCATCCACATCTTTTTGAATGGTGTCTGCTGGGCTGGCTGGCAAAAGCAGCATGTGGTCAGGCAACACAGGCAGCTCGGCACCACCACCAACCAGCATCCCTGCTGCCACCGCCAGGAAGCCTGCTGTTAGGTTACCATAAACCCCATCCTGAGGTGGCAGGGCGTGAAGGCCGCCTAGCTCACCCAACAACACAGCTTGGAAGCCTAGGTGAATTCGGTTTCGTTCGATGAAAAGAGTAAAATTGCAGGTAAAACTGAAGAAACTCAAACTCAAGAGATGGCTGCGCCCTGAATCACAGCTAAGGGTGTGACAATGAGCAGGTGGACCGATTGTTGGGAGTTCAGGATGTCCTCCCTGTAGGCTGCCCAACACCTCTGAAAATCAGGCCCTTCTTCACGTTTCACAGTCCTGGTTCCTTAGTACTGCCTTTCTGAAACCAAGTAGCCTCATCTTCTCAAGGTCAGGAAAGTTTGGCAGCAGAAAGCGAGGCTGGAAAGGCACGGTGCTCCCCAAAGCAGGGCTGTGGGGAGAAGAGGGGGAAACGGTGCAAACGCAGCGCCCTGCGCACCGTCGGTCACCCCAAACCAGCTACGCTCAAGAGGAGCACCGCTGCAGCGAATGCTTCCGGGGCTGCAGACGGGTATGCTCCGTTACCTCCTGGAGGGCAGGGCAGCCCATACCAACGGCGCCAGCCCATGCAGCGATGTTCAAGGGACTTTCGCACGCCGCCTTCTGCAGGCAGCCCCTGCCTCTCTGAGCATGCTGTCCGGTGGGGAAGGAGGAAAGCCGCGGCTTGGAGCACCGCGGTGGAAGGCGGGAGCCCCGGCCTCTTCGCCTCAAGCAAGGGGGGGGGAGGGAGGAGGTCTCCCTCGCCAGGCGCGACACCATGACAAGCGCGGAGCCCGGGCCAAGGCAGGCGAGAAATCCCCGGGAGAACGTGACGTGCCGGTTTAGGCCCTTTTTGTGTTGTTTCGTTGTTTTGTTGTTATTTTAATGGCTGGCAGCCAGGCGAGGGGAGCCGGGAGAGTGCCGAGAGCAGGCTGCTCTTGTCAGGAGGGCGCAGGGTGGAGTCTCTTACTCACCTCCCGGAGCCACCTCCAGCTTCGGCGAAACCTGTCGAGCGGTTTCCCCCCGGTGACAGGGCGGAGGGCAGAAGGGCGGGCGGGAGGAAACGCGCCGCCTTGGAACAGGTTTGTCCTTTTCTACCTGCTGACGTTTGGCCGCTCCAAATGATGGCTGGAAACAAAACCGCCCCGTCAGTGCGAAGGCAGCCCGGAAAAACTGGTCGTGTCAGGGGCGAGGGCTGCATTCCTGGCTGCCGCGGCAGGGGACGGCTCATCCACCGCGAGGTACCCGCGCGAGTATAAAGGGGCCCCGCACGCCGAGCCGCGGCAGAGGGGTGGCCGTGGCCGGCCGCCGAGTTCGGTCCGTCCCGAGCTGGGTCCCTGAGGAGAATGGCTGGGGATTTTCTTCTATTTTTTTTTTTTTTTTTTTTTTTTTTTTTAATCTTTTTAGACTTTTTTTTTCCCATTATTTCNGCCGCGGCAGAGGGGTGGCCGTGGCCGGCCGCCGAGTTCGGTCCGTCCCGAGCTGGGTCCCTGAGGGGAATGGCTGGGGATTTTCTTCTTTTTTTTTTTTTTTGTTGTTGTTGTTGTTTTAATCTTTTTAGACTTTTTTTTTCCCATTATTTCTATTTTTCCTTTTAAAGAAAGCTTGTTGCCTTCAAGCTTTCAAAACCCCAGCGCAAGGCCAGGGGGATGCTCGCGGGACGGTGGCCATGAGTAAGTGGCGGCGCTGAGTGAGGAGCATTCGAGGGCGGCCGGGCTGGCGGGGAGGGCGCTCTGCCCGCGGCGCTGAGGTCGCCGGCCAGCCCGCCCGCCAGTCCCGCGTGTTTTGTCTCGTCCCCAGGTCAGCCGTGGCGAAAGGAAGAGCCAAGCTCGGGCCAGAAGCGAGTGGGAATCGCGTCCCCCGCCCCGCTCCCCCACGGACCGCGGCTCCTCAGCCTCCTTGGTGCAGTGGTTCTTAACAGTTCAACAGTTCTCTATCATAATTGTGAAATGTTTAGGACCACTTGACCAGGGAGGCCCCGGCATCGGGCCGGCAGCGGCGGACGAGCGAGCCCTCTGGCGCCGCCGGAGACCAGAAGCGCCGGCGGTAGAGACGGGCCCAGGCCCCGGCCCCAGCGGGGGACTCGCCGGGCCGGGCGCGGGGAGGGGTGCAGCCCTGGGGCTGGCGGGAGCTGCCAGGGCCGGGAGGCGAGGACGGAGGGGGCGGCGGCCGGGCCGGGCTGCCGGACCCGCCGCTTGCCGAGGTGCCCGCTCACGGGGCGGCACAGGAGTAATGTCAGTGCAAGCACTTAAAGTCACTGCATGTGCGGTGGGGACTGAGGAGTGCAGTATCTTAAAAGGAACAGGTAGGATAACTTCTGCTGGCTGTGTTTGCGGGAGGCTGCAACGCTTAGTGCATAACCCGTTTATTCTCTCCTTTATTCCCCCCCATATATTCATATGCACAGATTAAAAAAAAGAAAATAATGAGATTGCCGTTGACTCTCTAGGCTGCACTCTTCAGAGGCTTCCCACCTCTCTGGTCATATATACAATATACTCAGTAATAGCATGGGGGGTTTTGATTGTCCTTTTATTTAGGACAGGGTAGCCTTTATGCTGTGCTGTTTTATAGGGTAGTTTCCATGTATACGCCATGTATATATTGCAGGCAGTGAAAGGATTATCAGGACTTTTATGTCCTGCCTTCATCAGAAGTACGTCAGTGGGTGTCTGTTTTTAAGACTGTTGCATAGATAGCCTGGTTTGCAGGCCCGTGGACTTAATCAGGTTGGATGGACCTTATCCAAAATGCTGTATTTTTTTCAGAATACAGCTGAAGAATTTGGGGTCTTTAAAAAGAGGAGGAAAAAACCAAATAAATCTGGAAATGGCAATTCTTCAAAAAAAATTATTTTTCTTGTAGAAGTGTAGCTTTGGAAATGAGAAATTCTTCCTACTTTGTGCTCATTCTTCTTACCCCAGCTATCAAATGGAACTGGAAAAGTGGTGGTTTTAGCAAACAAGCAAAAAACCAAACTTGCATGGAACAGGCAACAGATTAATTCATAAAATGGAATTCTACTGCTTTAAATCTGACCAGGGAAACTTAGTGAGCCTGCATGTGTATATGTTTTAAACCTTAAAAACCCAACAAGGTGTATATATGTTTTCTTACCATCACTGCTGTGGTATTGCTTTTCTCAAAAATATGCCATCTGGCATGAGCACGTGGTGCAGGAGTATATTTGCAGGTAATTCTAGCCTCACTGAAGTCAAGAAGAGTTCTGATGTTGCTTGCAATTGAGCTGTGATCAGAAGAAGAGCTTCCAGGAGAAATTATTTGAAGAGTAGGCAAGCCTGATATGTAAAAACGATTCTTGGAGACAGCCTAGGAAAAGCATGCTTTTTACCTACTGTTGTAACTCAGAACAAGTTAGGCAAGGTTAATTACAGCATAATAGGGTTTAATTTAGCTGGGAATGAGGGTATGGTGGCTGCTAGCAGTGTTTCTCAAACTGCAAGGCTGGCCTCCTTAGGCAAGCTTACACAAGCCCAAGGCAAATGGAAAAACACACTTTGTCTGGGACTTGGCAAAGGTAGAATCCCAACATCTATTAATGATGATTCCTCATTTGCCAAGGCAAAAATTGAAATACTCTCCCAAGAAAAAGATTAACAACCTGTCCCACTTAAGGGTTTGATGATTCAATACCATTCTGTCTGAGTTCTAATATATGGCACTCATTATCACAGTCTGAGCACCTCCCAAATATTTAAAAAGAAATAATAGTAGTGTTCTGCACACAGAGTTCTCATTAATTTTGGTGGGTGCTGTGAATGTTTAAACAGAGCAGAGCCCTGAAGAGTTGAAAAACTTGCAGAACACTGAGTTAGATCTGCAGCTGGCTTGAATCAGCATAACCCTGCTGACTTGCATGGAGTTACAATGATTTACACCAGCTGGGCTCTGACCCAGTGTTTTTCTCTCTTGCTCCACTTGATGAGCCTGATCCTTTCTGGCTGCATCCAAGCTGTCCATGGGCATCGGTGAGAACATGAACTGTATGAAGTAGGGTTTCCTATTTCCAGGGAATCCTTTTTGCTCATCTTAGTACAGCTCAAGATGACATGTTGTGTTTTTTCCCCCACCCCATGTTTGAGAGCAGTATACCCTGAAAAAGTCTGAAAAAGAAACGCTGTTTGATAGGGGTAAGGAAGGAGTTCTGTTTGAGGAATAGTGTCAGTCATTCTGGAAGAGCAAACCTGCAGGGGAGTTCTGCTTACACAAATACAAGACCTTGATGTTTCTGTGCTGGGTTGTCCATGTCAAGACAAACCTCTACCAATTACTTGTAGAAACTGATGCCTCATTATAATCCATGGCTGAAACTGGGGAGTGTCACAATGTTATTGGAAGGACTCTTTTATGTGTGTTCTATTCTGTGGCATTTTAAAGGTATGGAATCAGGTCGACTTCTAACCATTGTTTTTCCTCTCTCAGACTGGGTGAACTCCTGATGACAGGCTTGTAGTTTTCATAAGCTGGCAGTAAGCCATGTGGATGAACAAACAAACAAACAAACAAAAATCCCCAACAAATACACAGTGAAAACCTCTGGGCAAACAGCCGTTCCTTGTGATATTGTCTAAGTTAAGCAAAAGCCTGAGGGAAAGAAGGGAGGAGGCTCTACTGCCAAACTTGGTAAGACGTTGCCCCGCTGTTGCAGAGCATGTCTTCAGCTCTTAACGTCTCAGATAATATTTCAGTTTCCTATCACTGGAATCTTGGCCTTTGAATAATAACTTTTAATTTATTTTTTTAACTCCCTTTTAAAATAAATAGCAAAGTTGTTATGGCCAGAGTGGAAGCACAGGTAGATTAAACCTTCTGGACTAAGAAGATGTTTCTCATTGTCTCCTCTGCCCAAGAACAGGAAGTAGAAGCACATTCCTCCCTCCCCACCCTTTTCTGTAGGCTGCTTAATGCTTTGGCAGCATCTCCTAGTTTCAGTATGCACATGAGTATGTTGTATGGGATGCTGGATTGGTCAGAGATTTGGGTGGCAACAGCTGGTAAAGTATGCATTCAAATCAAATCTGTTTGAATTAAGAAAGATTTGTTTTGGGTTGCTGTTTCTTCATCATCTATTGAATAATGCCCCTCTGTGTAAGAGCAATCTAGGTATTGGTGCTTCTCAGCTATTGAGTAATGCTGACATCATACTTAGACATCATACTTAGGTTCTTGAACAAAAGGTAGTTCCATCTCTAGAAGCCCTTAAAATATCAGTAAAAAGCTGTTGTATGAAAAGTTAATACAAAGCAAAATGTGTTTCTAGACATCAGTAGTTGCCATTCACAGATGGTTTATGCTTAGCTTCTGGCTGGTACTTGCAGTGTTGTTCATACAGTAACTTCCCTGTCAAGAGACCAGACATCCACCGCTTCCAAGCATCAGAAATTCTTAGGCCTGATCTGAGCATTTGCTTTATTGACCTAGGGAGGAGAAGAGGCTCACCCACTGCTGTCAGCTTCCAATCCTATAGACATGAGTTAATGGCCATACTTTCAGCCCATGAAAAATTAGCGTATGACCTTCCATTTCTGTGTAGCTGTACCAGTTAATCCCAACTCAGGTGCAGGTCTTGAAAGTATTTCTCCTTGGAAGTGATTTTGTGCTCAAAACTGATGATGGAGAATGCTGGTAATTTTTGAAAAATACATTTTCCAAATGCAGTTATCTGTCAATGTTAACAGATAAATGGGGTGACAAAGTCCATGCTTGATAACACTAAAGGCATGATTTATTTTGCTAGCTTATTTGTTTCTGGTTCCTTTATTTGACAAAAATGTATCTGACAACCTGTGACTTTAGAATTTGCACAACTTTTGAGTTGTTCATACTATCCAATAATTTATACTGGTAGCCAATGAGTGCTGGTGATCATCTCATTAACCAGTTTTTGTTCTATCTCTGTCTCATACAGAGGTTTACATCTTGTTTAAGTTTACATGGCTTCATGTCATGTTCTTGATACTCTTAGACAGACCCATCTCTCTAATGTTTTTTACTGGTATCTGGGAATACCAGTAAAAGCAATGCCTTTTGAAAACACCAATTTCTACAAACAGGTCTGGGAAATTTGTAGGATCTCCTGTTTGAGATTGTTCCTCTTTTTTGTGGCAAATTTGGGTCCCAGGTGTTGGGGGACGTAGCAATATTTGAAGCTTGAGGAGTGTTCTGCCAGTTTACCTGGATTGCCGGTTCTGCCAATTTACCTGTTAGTGGACACCTGGATATAATGCAGTTGAAAAAATGTAAAAAGCAAAACCCCAAACCCCCAGCTTCCTGAACTAACTGTGGTTAGTGCAGACAAATGGCCATCCTCCAGCGTGATTCATCTCATCATCTTTAACTGGATGGCTGAAATAAGTGAGACTCATTCCACTCTAAAAATACCTGTTTCTCTTAGTTTGCTAGAAAGTGGGACAGCATCACTAAATCAGCCACAAGCCACATTGTGGACTATGGTTTCTTGAGTCCCCTTGTGAGTCCCTGCAGTTTCAGGCAATACAAACCCCCTAGTTGTACATCGCTGCTCTGCTCCATTGGTTATATCCATGTTGTTCCTCAGCTGCTAAGTTTATGTGAATCACCTTTTTTCTTGCTTCCTGGAGTGCAGTGGGAAGCAGTTTTTAGAATAACGGGCACTAAAATTAGAAATAATTCAGTGACACTTTTATAGTAGCTGCACGCAGGAGTACTTGTTCTGTAGTAGTTTAACCTTCATAGTATCATAAAACAGCTGTAGAGCTGTTTCTGGTGTCAAGATGAAATAAATTTATAATGATGTTTAGTTACCACATTTCATGAGTCTTACAGAGAGCTATTTTTGCCAGGAGCTTTTTTCATGACTCCATAAGAAATCAGGACTGGGAGAACTGGCTTCAAACCAAAAGCCTCAACTGATTTGCTTTGGGTGTGGGGCTTTGTTTGGTTATTTTTTCACAGGAACATTGTGCATAGTTGATCTGGACTAATACCCAAAGTGTAATATATTGAGCCTTTTTTCATTGTAGGCAGTTTTAATCTGTTCGAGCAGCCGGGGGAGGAGGAGGGGTGCTCTGGGTCTTGCATCATAGCCAACCTTATGAACCTGCTTGGTGTTGATGGTTCATTAATTGCTCTGGTATTATAATTCCAAGTACCTTGTTAGCTGTTTTTGTACCTTGCTAGCTTGTTTTGTTAGATGCTTTTTGCCCCAAAGGCTCCAGCTTCAGTGGGAATCTTTATTTAAGACAGTTCCTAGCTCTCATTGTGGCAGAAGGGTTTGAAATAGTAATCTGATGACACAGAAATGCTCAGAAACTGGTAAACAAATGGAATCAAAGCCATTTTTACTTGAGATTTTTGTTGTAGGGTGGGGATTCATTATGTCCTTTTTCTTTTTTTTTCCTTTTTTTTTCCCCCCATAGTGCTTGGAATTGGCAATATTGCATTGTAATAAACCTCTAAAGATGTTCTCTATTAATAGTATGACATCCAAACGGAACGCTAAATATTTTCTCTTTCACATGGGCATAAACCCAGGAAAACACCAGTTATCTGTGTACACTGATGGGACAGAATAAACAATCAGAAGATACTAAAACTGCTACAATGATCTGTGCATTTGTCATTTCAGGTAAAACCAGTGATTCCTAATCCCAAATGCTGTCTGGCCCGACCTGTGTTTTGCTGATCTTATTACCAGGTTAGAAGGTTTGTGAAGCTCAACTGGTGCATAGAAAAATTACTTTTGGTGGGCAGTTTAAATTCTTGGCAGCAAGAGATCTGGAAAGAGCTTCCCTTGATGCTTTTATTGCCTGGGGGACAGAATTCATAAGCACCTAGCTCCAACCAATGAGGATCTGGAGAACGAAGAGGCTCTTTGCATCATAGCCTTTCTCTTCGCAGTGTCTTGAGCTTCCTTGTGAATCTTTCCTCTCAGAATAAGCAGCTTCCTGTGGTGTATGCTGACATTTGTGGATCATGTTCCTGGACACCTTAATCGCTCCCATGGACAGATGTGATCTAAAAGGTGATTAAGAATTAGAAAGTCTGACAGAGTTTTTATTCTTACTTGATCCTTCCACTCTCACTGCAGCCTGTATGTAAACTTGCCTAATCAGGCCATGCTTGCCCTTCCACATTCACACAGCTTGATGTGGACTCCGCTGAGCTGTACAGGTTTCTTTGGGAACCACTGCTGGCTTCATACTTCAGCAGCACATTGTCAAATACTCAAGACAAAAGTGGTGGCATCCCAGGCTCCCTCTAACCAGATTCAGATGTAAAATTGTAAAAGGCAGTTGTGATCATGTCAAATTAAAGAACAGTGTTTTATTGTTTTCATAGACCCAGGGTTTGTAAGGCCAGAAGAGGGTGTTCACATGACACTGATTTTAGATGGCATGTGTGAGAGGCTTCTCTTCCCAGATACCTCCAAAGGGAGGAGAGGACTGTAGTGAGGCTCCTGTACAGAATCCCCTTTGCTATAGAGGGAGTGTAGAAGACAGGCTTGAGTCAAATTTACGTCAGGAAGCAGTGTGAATGCCTTCCATTGGGAGAAGCTAGTTCACTCTCTTGCATAACACTACTAGTAGGATGTCCCTGGAATATTTTATGGTTTGGAGTGGAACACATCTTTTACAAAGACATGTGGTCCAATTGAAAAAATAAAGCAATTTCCAGACTCTAAAATAAACAGGAGATTCATCACATGTAATAATGTTGTTCATGTCTTCCCTCCCTGTTTTTCTTTCCCTAGTAAATACAAACATATTTTTCCTGGCTCTTCTTATGCATTCCATTTTGTAATAAGGGTTTAAAGAAAAAACCAGAGTGACCACATTACTCAGAAACAAGCACTGGATTTTTATGATTGTGCAGACTGTGTATTAAACATTTAATATCCTAGAGGAAGCCAGCATCTTGCAAATAAATGCTTTTCCAGCCCCCAAACCTAAACTTAGCTCTAAAATCCATATTTAGACTTAACTGTAAACGGTCTAGATACCGTATCTGTAGTGGTGTAAGATACTGCATCTTTCAGCCTGTTGGCATTCAGGAGCATGGGCATTGCCAGTGTTCACTTGCTGCCTAATACTTAGCTCATCTGGGCTGGTGTCAGTCTGAACCCATACAGCCATGACTTCAGATGATATTTAGTAATACTGTAGTGATCAGGGAACAGTGTTTCTGTTACAGAAGTTTCAACCTATGGATATGGCTCCATGAAGCTACAAATGATTATTACTTGTTATGTATTGATCAATAAAAACGAATACAGAATGTGTTTGCGTAGATCTGTAGAGAAAGATCTTGGAATGTGTTTGTATAGATCTCATAGAGAGAAAACTAACCTAGCTTCAGGTGGCTTCCCACTGAGAGCAGCTATCAGTAGTTTTCCATGTACCATGAATTCCAGAAAGAGCGTAGATGAAGTTCCAGTTCACTTTTTATGTAATGTCTCTTGAGAAAATTTCTGATTGTAATAGGAATAATAAACAAGTTGTTGCCCATCTTCCTTTAAAAGCTTTTCAGCAGGGCTAAGTATTAGCCCAAGAGACATCCTTTACTGCTGTTAGCAACTGCACTGTCCTGGGACAGAAGATCGTTCAGAGGCATGAGAAATGACCTGTGGGACCTGTGTACCTAGAACAGTTTTGCCACATTTAGCTATACCAGCATTGATGTAACTAAGGCAGTTAAGAAAAAGAAAATACTATAAACTGGCATGATTGTAATGATGAACCATCCACTCCTGGGCTGCTCCTCCTCCTGTGTGAGTGGTTAGTTAAACAACAATAAAAAGGCAAAGGGCCATTTGGTGGCAGCATGTCCTAGGTCACCCTATGTGTCCAAGCTGTAGAGGACTGTTGGAGCCCTGGTGGTGTAGGCTCTAAGTCTGGTGGCTTTAGTCATGACTTTTGGGTCACTGGTGTTAACAAAATGGAAACTATCATCTTTGCAAAGATAAGTTCAAACAGTATAGCTGAAGGCTTTGCTGCTGCTGTCACCCTTCCTATAGCTGTGGATTTAACTTCAGAGTGGTTAGGAGTTGGCAATGAGTACATGCAGCCTTGTATAAACTGGGGTTATTCCTGACTGTGTACTGGAAGCTTAGCAAGATCTATTAAGGAGCTGAAAGTAATAGGCTATGATAGGGTCAGAAGAACTGTCATGTTGCCAGAGGAGCTGGGACCTCTTGCTGTTCATGGATAGATGGTGGATTGGCAATGCATAGATGGATGGGTGGATGGTATATCTTGCCACAGGTCAGGTGAGGCAGTGGCCTAGGAAAGCAGCCCACCACTGCGTTCATTGTTCATTGTGTTCATTGACTAAGGTCATGTTTCTGGATGGGTTTGATAAAAGAGGTGAGTTGAAATGAAGGCAAGAAGGGGATGCGTGCCTTGGTGGTGGAAGGAGAAGGATTAGGATTAGGATGAATGTGTTAAGAAAAGGGTAGAAAGAAGTGTATCTTAGGTATTGATTTACTTCGGGGTCTTTTTCAATGAAATTTTAACTCCTTATCTATCAGTGGGGTGTCTGCCTCTGTGGGGGATTGCCACTTTTTCTGGTCTTTTCTTAGCCTTTTGCCATCTATGTTTTCCTCTCTTTTCCCTCTTGCTTCTTTTCATCTTCATCATCATCTTCCTGAGTGCGTTTCCAAAATCCTGATTCCTTCTGACCTCTTCCTCTGGTCCCACTTGCCAGAAGGATAATCAGAGGAGAAAGTAACCTTTGCACCTCAAAGTTGTTGCTAGGTTTTTTAGGTTAAGTCCCTGTTAAGGTTTAGATAGCAGAATCAGTGACCCAGGGAGCTGCCTCTCCCAGTTATTGTTCTAGTCTTCTGAAGAAGATGTTTCTGAATTCTTTCCTCCCCCACTGGAAACAAACTTTTCCTTTGTTTGAATGATCAATTTGCATCTGGTGTGTGATGGAATGTTTTGGCTTGATGTGTTCAGCAGAGCTGGGTGAAGGCTTCTCAGCCGTGCAGGCAAAGCAGCTCTATAGATACATTGATACATTGCTCTGTAAATAAGGACATATGCAAGGTGTCTTCTGCAATTAGGAGGAAAAATACAAGAGGAGAGATTTTGGCTTGGTGTCCCTACTGTTGTGGGGATGTAGCTCTATGAAAGCACCAGGGAGATCTTCCCTATTTCCACATCAGGGTCCATAGCTTCCAGCCTGGCTTTCTAGAGCTCTGGCAAAGGGAATAGGGGCATTGGAGCTTATGGTCATTCTGCCACATCTGGTTGCTGGTGCTCTAGGCAGCTGCTTACTTTGCCGGTAGCTGGAGCTGCTCTTGCTCTTCATTTCCTTCATGATGTTGAACCATGATGGTTCAGGACAGCCCAGGAATACAAATGCAAGAGCACTGGTAAGCCCATAGGAGCTTCATGTATAAGTGAAGTGTTTGTAGCCTGAGAATGTCTGTGTCTGAGTGGGTACAGAGGGAGTGATTTTCCAGTTTAGTGAAGCATTTGTATTTTTAAGTGTCATATTATGCAAGAACCTGTCATCACTCTTTGTGTCATAGGCTCTCCAGCAATGTTTTCCATGTGCCAGACCGATGCTCTCACACCCCCTTTCTTCCTTGTTTCACAAAAAACTCTATTAATTCTCCTTTGCCTTCTCAGGCTGTCAGCACCCTGACACTGGCTCAGGTCTTCTTCCTTTCTATCCTAGGACTGAGAATAAACAATATACAGCCAAACTTTGGCACAGAAGCCAAATAACTCGAAAAATATGGTTTTCTGAAGAAGTCCACCAGAGCAATAGGTTGGTCTAGCAACTTGGTTTTAAAACTGTGTTTATAAAGCACCCTCATGCAGGATGGAGAGGAAAAGAAAAAGGATGAAGAACCATTGATGGTTCGCTGATCCATTTATGTGTCGTGGTACGTGGTTTATTGGGACTCTTTCTGATTTGCAGAAGGCATGGCTGAATTCCAGCTGTTCGCTGGCCCATTCGACTTCGCTCCTCCTATGTCAGCTCTCTTGCCGTCGGCGCGGCTCCCCACTCACCGCCCGGTCCCGGTGCCGCCGGGGAAGAGGCGGAGCGGGGCGGTAACTGGCGGAGCAGTGCCATCTGCCGAGAGAGAGAAGCACAGACCGGGAACGACTGCGCTCCGCTCTGGGGTCGCCGCCGCTGCTCCAGGACGGATGACTGCTCCTTGTCCTGTGTGTATATCTACCTGAGGTTTGGTATTCCAGCTCACTTTTCACGATTACCAGTATTTTTAAATCAGAAAGTTCCTGCCTGGTGCTGTGAGTCAAATCTGCTACGAGGAGGCTCTCAGCTGATGACATATAATCATGTGCTCTGTTCTTTGTCTCTTACTGACAAAGCAGCCCCATGTTAGTTGAGATACACAATTTTCTCTTTGTCATGAAATATATGTTTTAAATTGAATTTAGAGAATGGAATCTTTCTGCTTGGTTAAAGGATTAATAATGTGCTCTGTGTTGGCCAAGGCAGGAAGAAAAATGCAATCAGGATCCAACGTGGTGAAGGAAATAAGGCAGCAACTTCTCCAGTAAGGCAGGTGTTGCGTGAGCTGGGAGGGGATACAAGAAAAGGCCCCACTGAGATCTCAGGAATATGTTCTCTGGCTTTGTTCCATACAGTGTAATCCTCACTCTGTAGTGGGGGCTGAGAAGAGTAGGCTGTATGTCAAGGGCCATGCTTGATGATGTTCTCAAGTTGCAAAACCTGTAAATCATAGATTCACAGCATAGTTTGGATTGGAAAGGATTTTAAAGATAATCCAGTTCCACATCCCCTGTCATGGGCAGGGAACACCTTTCAGTAGACCAGGTTGCTCAAAGCCCCATCCAACCTGGCCTTGAACATTTTTAGGGATGGGGTATCCACAATGCTTCTCTTGTGTGGCCAGCAAAGCTGATTCCTTCTGCTGCAGCTTCCTGGGTATTTCCGTTTTTGTTACAATGCTGTTTTCACTTTGACGACAATATTGCTATGTAAAACGTGATGTTTATTTTTTAAACTACCTGTTTGCCACAAGGCAGTGTCTCCGTGCTCAGCTTCATGTGCTCAAACTGGGGAGACAGCGGGGTGCCTAATGAGAGCTGGAAGCCAGGGCTCCCTCTCTCCTTGCCCTCCGCCTCGCACAAAGCCTCCCCTGGGTCCCGTTTGTTGCGCAGGCACTCACAGCCCCACCAGCGAGGAGGAGGACACCCGGTTAATCCTCGCTTGTGCCCCGCAGCGGAGTGAAGATCTGCCCGTCGGCAAAGGTGGGCATCGAGGGGCTACCTCGTTTAAGGCACGAGTGACTTTAATCGTTTCTCACGCTGTCTGTGTGGGCTTGGTAACACAAACCAGTCACGGGAGAGAGCAGAACAGTGTCCAGAGCACCTGCTCCTGTGGCACCCGTCTCTCTGCCAAAAATACAGCCCCAGCTGATGCCGCAAGCTCTTCTGAACATCGCACACACCCGCTGAGGCGGAGCGGTCCGGGGCAGCTTTCTCCTGGGTCCTGCTGCTCCCCAGGAGGAGCGGAAGGGGCGCAGGGGACCGGGCTGGAGCGGCGCCGCTGTCCACGGTGCTGAAACGCCGCTGCCGCCGCCCAGTGAGGTCCGCTCCGGCTCCGGGAGGCGCTGCGGGGTCCCTGACCCCAGCAGCACAGGAAGGTGACCGGGCCTTGCGCCTCCCCTCCCGCCCTGCGCAGCCTTGCGAGGGCCTCTCCAGATGCGTGTCCTCTCACCGAGGGAAAAGGTGGTTCTAGACAGGCGGGCAGAGAAAGTAATCTTCACTCCCACTACCTCCTGAAAAAACATGCATCCAGACGTTAACAAGAGACAGGGTTTGTGGTTTGTTTTTTCCACTCTTCCTGAGGGCTGCTGCTACATCTGGGCAGAGGTCACTGAAAAGGTCTTAGAACCACAGATCTATGCTGCAAGCAGGACACTAATGTGTCTGGGTAGGCTGTTTCACAGAGGAGATGTAGTTTGGGCTGAGCATAAGAAGCACCTAGAGAAGTGAGTGAGGGTTAAACTGGCATGATTAGGGTGACATGAAATTAAACGGGAGACCATGGACTGCATACTGTCTCTCTATATGACTTGCAAATTAGAATGGAAATTAAAAAGCTTGAACACAGAGATCCCCACGCCTCCCAGACACGCACAACTGAGCAAAAGATTGTCTGCAACTGTCTTTCATTAAGTGGTGTCAGGCTTTCCTTCCCCTGACCTTCACCAGTTGTTTGCAGGAGGGTTTTCGATCTCCCCTTGGAGAGCAGGGTCATGGAGAGGCAGGGGACCAAGCCAGAATAGGCCAGAGATCATCTCTAGGCTGCCAAGGCCAGGCAGTGACAAGAGAGTCCTTGCATCCAGCCCTCTGCTACAAGGCATGTCATGACCTGGGGAGTGCTTAAACTCCTGCTTTGCTCCAGACTGGGAGTCACCTCAATTGCCCCAAGTACAGGTGGGACATGGTCTTTGCATTACCGGTAGTGCTGTTGCTGTGATGGGAACTGAAAAGGGGTCCTGCAGGCTGGGCTGGAGCCCCCAGGACCACAGGGGTGGTAAGGAAGCACCAGTAATGTGAAAACCCCAGTGTTGTGGGAAGAAGGCATCCATGCACAGAGCTGGAAGGAGAGCTGCCTGGAGGCAGGACTGGGTTGGCCAACCTAGCTCACACTGGGGACAGAGAGGAAACCTGCCTTTTTGGGGTGAGGTGAGCGGGTGTGAATTTGGCCACTCTTTTCTATGTGTCCTTCTCCCCAGCCGTTCTGGTGCAGGTGCATCCCACCAGCTTCTTCCCTCTTGCAGCCCTTAGGCTGCAGCAAGCAACTGGGTGAGGGTGGGGGGCTCCTCTGGGACCCCTTCGGGTCCCGAGTGTGTCCCAGGCTGTCGGCCCAGCCCTGCAGCTTCACCCGGGCACCCCCGGATCTCTGGGGTGGCCGAATCCCCATCCGCCTGTGAACATGCACGGGGGGAGAGGCTGTGTTTGCACTGGTTTCACCGATACGATCGTTATTTTCTGCACCGTCTGGAAGGGCTGAAGTTTCCCTTGATGGTCTCAACTGCCCGCCCCGCAAATCAATTAAACCCAGTGCCGGCAACCACCCCCGATCAAGATAAAGGAGAGGCCACATGGCAAACAAACAACCCAACCCCAAACAAACAGGCGCCCCCGCTACTCCCAGCCCCCCTCCGCGCCCCTCCCCCCCCCCTCCCCCCCCTCCAGACTCAGCGGGGAGCGCCCGGGAACGCCCCGAAACCCGCAGCTCCCCGCAGGGAACCGGCTTCTCCTCACTCCCGCGGGGAGCGGCTCCGGACACCCCAGGACACCCCAGGACACCGCCGCTGCCCCGCGTCCCGAGGGGCTCCCTGAGCGGGATGAGGCCGGCGGGAGCCGCTTCCAGGACGGCGGGGCAGGGGGGCTCGGCGGGGTCGGCCCCAGGACTTTCCCGTCCCCCCTCGGAGGTTCGGGCTCTGCTTGGGTTGTCCTCGGGGCTGGCTTCGAAACGGGACGGGCCCGCCTGCCCTGGCTGCGCTCCCAGCCCACTCCACTATCTACCTCTTTAAAGAACCACTAATTTATCGTGTTTTCCTAATTATGTTTTATTTAGCTATTCATGAACGATTCCAGTGACTAGGGCTATTCCTGATCTGCTTTCCTTTCCCCCCCTCCCCCTCTTCCCTCGCTTTGATGTCCTTTTGCATATTATACAAACAAGATCAAAAGCTGCTTTTACCACCTCCGCCCACCTCATACAATATTTGTTAGGGGAGAAAGTGTGCTTCGGGTCAAACCACTGCCTGTTAAAGAGAGAGCTGCTACCCAGTTGAAACTGGGGGGGGGGGAAGGGGGGGAGGACACAGCAGCAAGTACACGAACTTTAAAGTGAGCTCTATTACCACGTTAAAGGTCTGATCGTGTCAGGTATAATACCGAAGGAAAATGTTATGTCGGACAAAATGCTTATATTTTCCTGCAGTATTAATGAGAAACTTGCCCCGGGCTATTTCCCCATCTCAGAGGGCAGCAGATGCAGGAAGTCCTTGGGGAGCAGATCTTTGAAATTTCATCAGCATTCATGGGTGACCTAGCCTTTTCAAGCACAATGATAGACATGATAAATCATCTTTACAACGAATTCTAATTATCCTTTATGTGGCTGGGTTGCCTCTTGAAAAGCAGAAATCTAACAGTTTTCCATATTGCTTCCAGATTTCTGCAAGGGTGTCAAAAGTCTTGTGGCGTCCTCCTTCCCCTGTGTGGAGCACATAGTGCGACATTAGCCCTAAACCTGTGAGTGTGCAGGATTCAGACTACTCTAGTAAGTTATACGCTTGCCTGTATTGAACTGAATTTAATTCTTTTCCTCTCTTACCCAATGAAATTATGTGGTGGAGTGTAAGATAGGATTAGAAGTATATCATTATAGCAATTAATACTATAATGCCTCCATGATTAGTGTGCTACATTGAATTTCATGGATTTTTGCTCACTGTTGCCTAGATTTCCCTTGGGTCCTCTAGCCCAAACCATTGTATTCTTAGTAAATTAAATGTGAAATCACAGCAATATATCTAATAAATCCACTATCACCTGTATAGTGCATTAATAAAGGAGTCCACTGCAACCTGTATGGCATCACCTTGCAGCTTGGGAGGCACATACTGAAAGGCCTTTTCCTCCAAGGAGATGGAAGCTGCCTGCTGTGTCCCTGGTTTCTTGCTCAACTTTCTCTCTTCTTTGCAGAGCAGGCCCAGAGAATCAGAACTGTGGGAGCCCAGCACCGTTCACTCCAATGCAGAACATGGTGGGGATGGATGTAGGCTTTGGCTCACAGCAAGAACATCTTGCTCTATGGTTACTTGTGGAACAGAATGCATTGCAATGCAGCAACCCTCCTCCCCTGCTTGGGGACTTGGATTAAATCCCCTGTCCCTTGCTTGTTCCCCTGCCCAGGGAGGTTCAAACCTTCCCCAGCTCCTCTCGGCAAGTAGCAGGGAGTCTTTAAAGAGAAGCCTGTTTGAAGTGGCCCTGATGGAAATGGGGTTATTTCAGAGGTACAGTAATGGCTGTCTGGTTATCTGCAGCCAGGGCCCTGTGGCGGGGAGATAAGATATTTATTAAGACACCCGTTTTAATGCTTGGGGATCGGTTTCTGAGGGCCCAAGAAAAATGGACTTTATCTAGTCCATTATTATGTACAGTCCCTCTGTTGATGTCTTACTTTAGTTTAGACACCATGAATAAAAGGTAATAACTTTCCCTTCAGCTCGTTTATCGGCAAGACACCTGAGAGCAGTGGGGTAGGGAGATATTTGCTTTAATAGGGGTGACTGAAGAGAGACTCCAGGATTAGCGGTGAGGCTGGGGTTGCACAGGGAACCTTTGCTCTGTGCCTGACATTCAGGGATATTTTAGACCCAGATGTTTCCAAGGTCTTTGCCAAGAGCCAGGGAAGAGGGGCAAACTGTGGTGGGAAAGGGAGATGTGGTAGGCTGGAGGTGGCCTGGGGGCTGGGATGAGCCAGGCTCTCCTTGGGGCCAGACCAATATGGTGTGAGTGCTTAAACTTGGGTTGGGCTGAAGATATGGGCAATGGGGACAGAGTCCTCAGGCCTCTTCCAAACTGGGAAACAAGCTTCCCTGACCTGGCCATGCCTGTCTCTGCTCTTGGATGTTTCCAAGCCTCTTTCCCCGGTGCATGGGACATGACATCTCATGCTTTGGGTTCTGGTGACAGGCACTGTTATACCTCATGCTGAGCATGTGGGCTGAGAACCTGTGTGGGACACTTTACCTGAACAGCTGAAATCCACACGACCATTTCACTTGAATTGTTTTTCCTTCTGCCCTCCTCTTCACCCTCTTCTTCCCACTGTCTTAGTAAAGTGGCACCTTCCAAGCACAGGGATCTTCTAGTGCAGGGCAATGTCCTACTTGTGCAGGGGAGGGTGCTGGAAGACTTCGGATGCATAGTGGGGCACAGTGAGACAGGATGCTGGGATAGGCCTTGGATGAGTAACAGGATGAGTCTGTGACAGGATGAGTCTGTGCAAGGTGGCACAGGGGCTGGGTCCTTGCATCTTTCACTCCCAGGTAGGTTCAGGAACCAGCTCACATATTGGCACATCTCAGGACTGAGATGCCTACATCAGGAAGGGATGCGGAGTCAAACAAATTCTTACACCTTTGGTGTAAGTTTCTCACTATTCCCATCCTTCTTTCCTCCCTCCAGCAACCCTCCTGTGTCTGCTTGTGACACCTGTATTCCACCATCATCATACAGAGCCACTTATTAATGCATCTCTGTCCTCTAACACATAGGCTCATCATTATCTGGAAGCCCAGGTGACCTGGTAAATTCAGAATAAAAATAAGCTATGGTGTCCTTTTGTGGGCACAGAGATTTAAGACCTCCCCTGCCCTTTCCTCTTCCTTTCCCCCTCCTGCTTTCTCTTCCCTTTCCTCTTCCCCTTCCTCTACCCCTTCCCCATCACTCCCTCCCACCCCCTCCCCTCAGCTCCCCCCGACGTGCTGGTCGCTGCCGGGTAGCTAGGCAGGACCTTGGTCCAGCCCGGGGCTCGGTTGCAGATGGAAGAGCGAGGCCGGCCGCGGCGTCACTCCCCGTATCCACCCCCCCCACAGCAGCGCCCGGTGCTGGTGGGGCGGCGGGTGCGGAGCCCGCGGGCGGTCGCTCTGCCCCGTGGAGCCCAGCTAAAGCTATTGTTCAACTCCCTTCCACGGCGGGCGTTACCAAGCGAGACAACACTTTTGTCCGGGAGGCGAAGTATTTGTTCAGTGGGAAAGTGCCCGGGAGGGGATTAGCGCTCTGCTCATAGTCCCCGGGGAGCCCGATTCATCCCGTCCGCCCCGACGGGACGGGCCGCTCCTCGGCGGACGGCCCAGAGCCGATAGCTCTACGGCGGCCTCCATGCTGGGACACGCGTGGGGACACGCAGTGCCACCGCGGCGAGGGGGCGAAGGGAGGCGGCCGGGGGGGGAGGGTCTGCCTCTCCCTGGGGCCTCGTCAGGGACCTGTTCCTAGGCCTCCTCGGGGAGGAAGAACTCGCTCCTTCCCTGCCGCCCTCACCCACCGCTAATAAAATTAAGCAGAGGGGAAAAAAGAGGGGGAAGCTTTTCAGTGGAGTGAAAGGCCGGATCCCTTCCGGAAAGTGCTTCACTTCTGCGCCGTCAAGCTTTGTGGGGTTTTTTTGTTTTGTTGGTTTTTTTTTTTTCTTTCCTATTCTTTTTGTTTCCTTCCCCCCTCCACCCTTNTTCTATGGGTTTGGTTTTTTTTTTGTTTGTTTCTTTGTTTTGGTTGGGGTTTTTTTGGTTGTTTGTTTTTTTGTTTGTTTGTTTACTTAAGTACATACTATTTGTGGCACTTTTTAAGGCAGAAAATTAATTCCACATGCATGCTCACATTAGCATTAATCCCCTTAAACTGACTTCACTGGCAGCTTTTCCCTCCTTGTGCTCACCCCGGAGGAGGAGGAGAAGGAGGAGGGAGAAAAAAAGCCTCACCAACCCAGCCACTAAACCCACCCAGCAGTGGATGAGGGGAGGCAGGAGGCTCGCGGGGCGGGCTCCTGGCCAGCGGGCGGTGGGAACCCCCTCGCTCGGCGAGCTGATGGCCGGCGGCGGGGGAGTAGGGCGCTGCCGGCCCCGCTCACCCAGCGCACCGGCGGCCGCGGCCTCGGCGCCGGGTGGGCGCTGAGCGGGGCCCGCACCGCGCCCGCTCGTCAGGCAAGGTGCGCTAGAAGGGGGGGTAAAACGGGAGGGATAGCAGCGAGGAGAGGCGGAGAGAGGCGGGAGGCTGGTGGGTCTGCCCGGCTGCTGGCTACCTCACCCCGGCAGCGCGCATCCCGGCGGGTGACAGAGTGAGTCACCCGCGTCTGGCTTCTTTCCTTGTTTTCCCTTCTTCTGTTTTAAGGGGCGGGAGGTGTTTGATATTTTATTTTTTTTCCTTTTTTTTTTTTTTTTCTTTTTTTCTCTTTCCCCCTCCCCCCCGCTTGTTTATACAAATACATCGCCTCCGCTCAGGGAGCCGGATATTTCCAACCCCAAACTATGGCTTTTCAAAAATCGCCCGATGCCTCCAACGCCACGAGGAAAAACCCCAGCCTCCTGGAGATAGGAGCCTTGTGCTTGGACTCGGAGATCATCTTCGGCTTCACCAGCCACCTCCTGCGGCGGAAAGCCAAGGTAACGGGACCTTGCCCATCCCCGGGGGGCTGCGGGATCGGGACGGCGCCGGGGGTGCCCTCTGCCTGCCCTGCCCCGTGCCGGCTCACGGGAAGGGGGTGGCCAACTTGGAGATGCGAAGTTGGCGGTGGCCGTGCCGGGGCGGGTTTCAGCACCACGAACAGTCCTGGCGGCTCCACGGAGCGGTGCGGCGCGGGGGGGAGCAGCGCTGCAGGCCCGCTCCTGGGGCTCCTCCGCGCACGGCGGCGCCCTGCGTGTCCCCGGCCTCGCCCGGGGCGGAGAGGGCCCCGTGTCGCGCTGTTTGCAGGACGGGTTTATTTTACTTAATAAGAAAAGGAAGAGGTTCAGGCGCGCAGCGCTGCTCAGCCCCAGCGCCGGGTGGGGAGCACAGCTCCATCCAACCTGACCGGGGGACGCGGGAGCGTTGTGCTGCTGTTATTCGGGCACATGAGATTTTTTAGTAAGCTCCCGGAGACCTGCAGAGTCCCGAGCGGGAGGGAGAAGGGAGCCGTGCGCGACGCCCCGGTGCCGGTGTCTGTGCCAGCCTCACTCCCCGCTGATCCCGGGTAGGGGCATGGGGCAGCCCCCGGGTGACAGCTGCGCTCCCCCGTCTGTCCTCTTCCCGCCCCCCCCCCCNCAGCAGACAGAAATCATACCAAAATATCTACAACACCCTTCCCCCCCCCCCCCCCCCCCCGAAACTTTTGTAGGGCTCTATGCGGCCAGCCCGGGCTGGCGGGGCAGCTGCCACAGCGTCCGGCGGTGCGGAGCCCATCAGGGCAGTACCGGGGCGCGCATGGCTTCGGCTCTCCTTGGGGCATCCACCCATTTTGGGGTAAGGGAACGCCTTGGACACATGCTCGGGAGAGCCAGGGGAGCTGGAGCGGCTGGGGAAGGTGCCTCTTGGAAGAGGGGAGGATTTATTCCCCTCCACATGTGTTTTCCCCACTCTTTGTGCTCGGCGCTGCTCACGTCCTCGCAGACCCCACCCCGCGTTCGAAAGCCACCAGCAGCTACCCTCGCGGTGGCGGGCAAGGAGACCAGGAGCCAGGATTGGCATCGCTGGGGGAAGCCCCTACCGCCGCTATCTCCCGACGCGGCTCCCACGCGAGGTGCCGGCTCCGGCTTCGGGTCCGTCCCGGGTGGGACCGGGAGCTCCCGTGTGCAGCCGCGCGGCGGCGCCGGCAGGTGGTGCTCTGGTCACAGGCACCGGGCGGCCGCACCGGGCTGCGGTGCCCGGGCAAGTCTCGGCGCGGCCTCTGCCCACTGCCACCCTGCTGGGGCAACGGGACCGGGCAGTGAGGGGGCACTGAGACAGTGTCTCATGTTCCTCTCTCTGGGGACACAACCAGGGGATATAAGAGCCGCAGCGGCAGACAAGTAGACAATTAGCTGCGAGCGTTAATTTCTCCATCTGTCAGGTCAATTTTCACATGTAGGAACATCCCATCACGCCCACTGAGCGGCTGGGGAGTCGGCCCGGCCCCGGGGTGGCTGAGCCCCGCGGCACCGCGCATCTGCCCGCGAAGGGGGGTACGGTGCCCCCAACCCCGCACCGGATTGGGTCGGTCGCGGGAGCGGACCCAGCCGGTCCCCTGGACCCCATTTGCAACTGGTCTGCACCCACTGGGCCCGCGCAAAGGGCCGATGCTTGCTCGGCTTTCACCCTCCCAACGCTCCGCAGTGGGACCGGTATCCCCAGCCCAGCCCTTTTATTCCTCACTCTCGGGGAACTTGGGTGTTGGAGCTTGAAGGAGAAACTGCAGGAGTGTCCGCGCTTTAGTCACACCGGCTTGGGACTGTCAGGGTCACTATGAAACGGCACCTCCCCGCCCCGCAACCCCAAATCTAAGCACCAGCCTGTCTTTGCCGAGCACACACCCCCCCCTTCCCCCCCTCTGCCCCCGCCCAGCCCCTCCTCCCTGCCCTACAAGCGCTTTTCCAGCTTTTTTTGCCGACGTGCTCCCGTGCTCCGGTCCTTCCCTGTGCCGCCGTGGGGAGTTCACTCCCCTCCCTCTCCCAACCCAAACTTCTCTCGCTCTTCAACATGGGAGGCAACATCACCTAGAGCCGCTGTCTGGACTGCGGGGAACCAGCGAACTCACTGTCGGCACCTCCGCCCCCCCCCCCCCCCCCCC
>NDXB01007995.1:0-54688 GCA_002631895.1 Agapornis roseicollis | reverse complement strand
GGTCTGCGGGGAACCAGCGAACTCACGGTCGGCACCTCCGCCCCCCCACCCCCCCCCATACCCCCGTCCGACCATGGGCGCTGCGAGCCGCTCACGCCCCTGGGCACCCAACCGCCCGCACTAGCGGAGCGGGACGCGGGGCAGGGGCGCATCCCCCGCTACCATGATCACGGCCGCCGGCAGGAAGGGTCTGGGCCCTGAGCCCCGGGCTCCGGGGGTAAGTTGTTACAGCACTTCCCTTCCTCGCTTTAGGGCTCCTTTTTTTTTCCCTTTACTTTTCCTTTTTTATCCCTCCCCCCCCCCCTTCTTTTTTTTCCCCCGCGAGGGGATTTGGAGCCGCGTTGCCTCCGCGATCCGCGGCGCTGAGCTCTGTTCTCTCCGCAGGTGGCGGAGGGGAGCGCAGTGCGGGAGCTCTCCCCGCGGAAGAGGCCGCCGGCCGCCGCCGAGGAGGAGCACTGCGCCAGCCGCCCGGCGCCCGAGGGAGCGGGGGCCGCCGCGGGCGCAGAGCCGCGGGCGGCGGCCGGGGGCTGGTGCCGGAGCTGCCAGGCCCAGCTGGCCGAGCTGAGGAGGCAGGCGGCGAGGTTGGCCGCCGGCGGCTGCCCGCCCAACGCCCCGCCGGTAAGTGCGCCTGGGCCGTCCGAGCACCGCTGGGAGGTCTTGGGAGGGGGTGATAGGGGAACACGGGGGCCTGGTCCCCAGCCCGGGCGCGATCAGGTGGGTACCCCCGCGGGCTTGGGCGGACAGTGTGATGGTAAAGCCGGCGATTTCCAGCCCGTGAGGGTTCTTCGGAAGTTCAAGGATTTCCCGTCTGAGGCTTTCTGGTGAAGTGAACCTGTGAGGCTGAGCGCTCGCTCTCTGTTACAGCCAGAAACAGTTAAAAACCCAAGAACAGTAGAGACTTGGGCTAACGGAGTGGGCATCGGGCGAGTGCCATGTGAGTGCCCAGAGCTGCCCCGGGGGAGCCGCCTCTGCCTCTCAGCCGTGGTGACAGCCTTTCTATGCTGCCGGCTCGGTCCTGCTTTGGTTTCAGCTTTCCTAAGAGAAGCTGCCGGTGGCAGCAGTTCACCTCCTCCTTCTGAGGAGCCCACAAAAGGAAGCTGAAAGTCTCCCACTGGTGTTTGTGGCACTGGAGGAAACTTTGTGTGGTATGGTTTTGCTGGACTTCTGCACTCTGAGTGGTTGAATGTACCTCTCTGGCTGATGGGCTCGTTCTTGCCCTTCGTGTCACTTGTGCAAGCCGGGGCTGTGTCATTTTCTTCCAGTTTGTGTTTCACGATGGTCCTTCATGTCTGATAATGAATGGAGAAAGTGCATGGAAATGCCAGAGGTTTCCTTTGACATGTGTGCAGCTTTATTTGTGTGTGTTCTAGTCTGCACAGTTTTTCCTTTCCTTGTTTGTTTTCTGTGTATCGGAAGGCTCTGTTATTCTTGCCCCTTTAGTCAGGGCACATGAAGCAAAACTTCAAAGCTGGAACAAGTGAAAAAAAGTTGTGATAGAGTCATGCCTAGACACCTGAGGAGATAGGATTAGCTGACAGGGCAAAATGCAACGAGGACTCTGAGATTCAGTTTCAGGGCACATAAAATGCGTGTTAGGGTTTTGATAACATTTGGAAGTAAGGTATTGTTTTCTAAACAATGCTTATCTGGATGTTTGCAGCAAGGGGGGGGAGGTGAGGGGTAGGGTCTGAAGAGGAAGCCAAACCCTACTGACCTTCATTTTCATTCAAAGAGTTCCTGTATGATCTACAGAATTCCCATTGAATCTAAATATAGTTTTGTTTGGAAGTGCATTGTGGAGCAGTGTCTGAATGCACAGTGAGGTTTGCATTTTCAGGCTGGCTCCAAAGCCCTTTGAAATCAACAGGAGTCTCTGTTGACTTGCTGGTTTTGGAGTGGGTTCTTATTTCTGTGGTGTAAAAGGTCACGTATCTTATCTCATTGAATTCAGGACTGTTGGACCTTTTGTTTTCTGGATTGCTGTTGAGTGGTGGGAAGAAGTTTAATTTCCCCTTATGAAGTGCTTGTGATAGGCTGTTTCAGTGAGGAGCACAAGAACCCCTGTTGCTGATGTTGGGGTGGGCCTCTGCTGCAAAGAATAGTGTCCTATCTGGGAGCAAATCTCTGTCATGGGAAAAGAAAAGCTGCCAGTGCAGGGAAGTCAGGGGGCCTTGGCCAGGTGTTCAGGTGAGGAGACCTGTGAGCAAAGGCCTGTTTGTGTGGTCTCTGTCCTGCAAGTCTCAGGGGACTTCCTTGATAAGTACTTGATGATGGGTAAATTAATCCCCTTTTCTGCGGGGTTTCAAAGCATGCCTAGGAAGGTAATAAAATATTAGTCATCACAGTGTCAGAACCTCGACAGACCTGATTGCAGAGTAACAGATACCTGGAGTTTACTTCCTGAGCAGCATACGGTAGTGTTAGATGTTTCAAACTTGTTAAAAAATACATTTTCTAATGCTTGTGAAACCTCAAGCCTAATTGCAAGCTCAAACCCCCAGTAATCCTGGTGTAGTGAGCAGCTCCTCAGGAAGGAAGATGCAATAAACAGTTCTATTTACTGCCTTCTGAGTGTGAAGTAGGTTAGCGGGAGATGACAGTCAGGGGTTCGGCTACTCAGCTGCTGTGAATTGGCCTTGCAGTGGGAATCTGATGCAATATGCTGGCAGGTTGAGCGCTGTGTAAGGTTTGTGCCAGAAAGGCAGCTTGCTGCTCCTGCTTTTTATTCCACACCCCCCCACTTTCTTGTTTAATTATATAACAAGACATTTGAAAAAGCACCTCCTCTCGTAAGAGTTTCATGCCCATACAATAGAGTCTAAAGGATTTCTTACAAGCTCTTCTAACTCACTGTCAAACTAAGCAACTACTGGATGAGTAAACACCAGAAGGCTGCTGCTCTCAAAGGATTTACCTCCTTTGCCATAATAATTAAGCAATCTTTCAGCACAGATTCAGAAAGATTTCCACACCTGGTTGAAAACTCTTTGGAAAGGTGGGTGGGTGCCTCAGAGATGAAAGAAGGGCTAGTTTCCTGCTGTTGATATCTTTCCTGATGAAAGAGAGGAGGTGTATTCTCATGTGTGGGGCAGCTGACAAGGGATTGAATTCACATTAGAATAAAAAGCCAACGTACTGTTTGCAGTCTGCAGGGATAACAAATGTAATTGCTTGAGAGAGCTATGATTCATACAGTTTATGTGGTGGTGTCCTTTCAATTAGATGTATTAAAAATATATAAATAATTGAAAGTTTCGGTGCTAAGATGGTGTGCATTGATTACAGGATACTGTTAGTTGTTTATGTCTCTTTAAAGTCCTCCAAATCTCTGTGGGTAAATGATAACAAGATATACCTCTGTGCTTATATTAAAACTCTTTTAACAGTTCTCCCAAGCACAAGATTTACTGCACCCTATCCTGTCAGTTCCCATAGTTTTAGTGCTGCTGCCTTTACAGTTTGCCACCACAGTGAGGCCTGTGTGTGCATCAGAATGTGATTTTCATCAAGCATGGATGGAAACGAGAAAAGTTTAAAGTGAAATTATGCCAGATTAGCATTTTGGCATTGCAGTTTCGGCATCAGTTGCTGGGTCATGTACTGAACTAGTGTAGGAGGGAAAAACCAAAACCAAACCTAAACTGAAAAGGTGCATTGGTTTATCCCTAATTAAAAGTTCTGTATGTGCCGTTCAGGCTGTGTCCATGGGGAGCTGTAATGGGACAGCTGTGATGGGATACAAGATCTCCTACTGCCAGGGTTCTGGCTGGAGTGGTGAGCAGGTTGTTGAGCCTGGAAGTTGTTGCTGTTGGCAGCTGTGGGGCAATCCATGGGAAATGAGTTGGTGGTCTGTGTCTCACTCCCAGTTGGCAAATAGCCTTGTCACAAAACCACCACAACAATTACTGCTAATTGGCATCACTGCTGGCAGTTTCACAGGAGAGGCTGAGGACTGAATAGGGATGTAGATTAAATTAATAATAATAATACTTAGCACCTAAAATCTTCACAGTGCTTCACAAATGTTCATTAATTAATTTGTGTGATGCCCCTGTTTGACAAACCCAAATGTGCTGTCATTTCTAAAGAGGTGTATGTCAGAGTGAGTTTTGTGTCTCTGAAGGGAAGGGGACAGGCAGGGACTTCCAGCATGAGACATGTGCTCCTGCAGCTGAAAGTAAACTCTGTGCTCCTTTCTACTGCAGGCAATAGCCTTAAGGTTATACAAACACTGTAAGATGGTTTTAGGTAATCCATTATAAGCAGAGGAAGAAAGCTGTCTTGCTATGAGGAATGCACACGCTGATACCGCTACATTCACACAAGTGTTTTATACTGGTATAAATATTTTAGTTCCAGAAAAGTAATAATTGTGCCCAGTTATACTGGAAAAAGTATTTTTTGTATCAGTACCGAAAGGAGGCCAAGTGCAGAGGAAATCCACTTTGGAAGTGGTTAGCTTTGAGGACTGTGTTTCTCCCAGCCCAGGGATTCAGATACCCCATTTCACCTGTCCCCTGATCCTCCCAGTCTGAGCAGTTCATATTTTTCCTACTGCCAGTGCAGGTGGGTGTCAGAGGCAACATTAAGGGGGGCAGAAATGTGCACATTGTAGCTCGAGTTCAGCTGAGTTCTTGCTGTCCTAGGTTTTAAGAGCTTCTTTTCTTTCCTGTGGTTCCCTCTTCCAGCCCTTGCATTATCTGCACTGCATGTCGCAAGAGGCACACCACTGAACAGCATCCAGGGATCCTGAAGGACAAAGGAATGCCTGTGGGCTCTTCATTGCTGGTGGGGTGGACAGTGGTTTTTCTTTGATGCCTTCAAGAACTTTATTCCTAGTTGACTGGGGAAGCTGTGGCTGGATGCAAAGAGGCACATTGCCAGCCCTGGTCTGCAGAGAACCTTGGTGACCAGGACAGGTCATACCTTTGCCATTGGTTGCTAGTGAACCATGAGTTGTTGGAGGGAGCTAAGTAAATCCTAGCCTGCCATGTCTGTGGCTGGGCTCTGAGTTGCACCAGCTAGAGCTGGTGAAAGCCTGGCTTCTCTGGAAAAAAGTGGAGGATAGCAGTGGCTTTAGTTTGCACTGAGGAGTCTCAGCTGTGCAGATGCTGAGAGGTGCTGCTGGATTGCGCTCCCACCACACCAGCTTCTCATCAAAGCAGTGGTCTCGGTACACCTGTGTGTGTTGCTGATTGCATCATCTGAAGGGGAGATGAAGAACAAAATTCTGGGAAGGGTATGCTCTTTCCTGTGGGTTTCTCCTGTATGCTAAATAACGCCTGTGTGTTTCCATGAGCAGAACAGCTAAGGAAGGGTGGTTTGGTAGGATGGATGCTTTGCTCACCTCCTTTGTTTGCTCCATCTTGCTGTGTTAATCCCAGCTGTTCCCTCCTTGTCCGTGATGACTCAATAAGAAGCAGCACGGTCTCTGCAGCTGCACACGTACTGTTTGGTTGACAGCACATTAATACTTGGGCATCTGGCTTCTGCCAGACAGTTAATAACAGGTGGGTCCTGCACAGCTTCTCTCGTGGACAGTTTGTGGAAGCTGTAGGAGCTTGCAGTGGACCTTCTGCCTTGATTTCAGATGATCCAACAGGTTCCAATGCCATTAAGGAGGGCTGGCAGTGAGGAGGATGGAAAGAAGGGCATTGCAGCAGTTTTCATTGCTTTGGAAAACCGAGCCAAGAGGACAGGCATGGAGCTGAGAACTGGCCTTGATGTGTGAGAGCCTGGTACACTTTGTTATTCCCACCTTGGGCACTCTGATGGCATGGTATCAGCAGGACTATAGTAGCAAGAGGAGCTTGTGTGATCTCTGGCTTCCAGCACCTGTCTCCTCATTGCCTGTGCACTGTTGAGTGCTTCAGGAGCCTGCGCTGCACAGGGAGGAGCCTGGGAGAAAGTATTAGCATTTGCCTGCAGTCTCATGCTTCCCTGACAGAGCAGGGGTTCAAAGCACCTGGAGACTTCTCACAACATTTGAGGTGAATGTGGAATGGAGCTAAGCTTTTAGAAGCAATCTCTAGTTTTTTGTGGAGTTCTTCTTCCTATGCCTATTTTTTTTCCTGTTAATGTGTCAGCTTTCTACTAAGTGGCATGGTCACGTGGAATTTGAGAGTCCTGCTAATGAGGCTGCTGGTAATGAGTCTTGGATAAATTTGGGGTCCTCTGTTACTGAGAGCTGTTTCTCTTTTCATAGAAGGCCTTTCTGCAGCTGCGTTGTCATGGTTAAGGGGAATGAAATGGGAGAACTTTGTCTTTTACAGATTGCTCTCTAGAGGAATACAGTTTTCAGGGCTCTTTGCAAGCACTAAATGCACCTTAATATGTTCTATATTTAACATTTCAAAAATGCATAAGTGGAAAAGTAATGTCTTCATAAATATGAAACTGGGACATTTTTTGAGGTGCACATTTAACATTTAACTTTGTGAGAGAGACTCTTGCAGAGACTTGGCTGTGGAGTGCTTCAGGCTATGAGCTCAGGTGTGGATTTCAGGTATGTGTGCAGTCTAATAACAGGGTTAGTGACAACACCATGTCAAACGTGTTGACATGAGCAGTTCCCTTGTTTCAGTCAGTGCAGTAGTCCCCATGCTATATGATAGGCCACAGAAACAAATTGTAATGAGTTTGCTTTAAACATTTAGGATTTTCAAGAGTGCCCTTTTAAAATACAGGTGAGTGGGATTATCTTGCAGTTCAGATGCCCGGGGCAAGAGGCCTTCTCACTGCGGGATCTGAAGTGGGGGTGCAGTGATTGCGCAATTAGCTGGAGGTACTGTGGTCTCCTGAGTAGCTGAGGGTAATTAGTATTGTGCTGGCTCTTTCCCTAGCTAATTCCTTCAGCACCCTGCCCTCTTAAGGGAAAAGGGAGGAAATGGATAAACCAGTTCAGAATCCCAGGGGGTGGAAAAGAGCATCTGCTCCTAACATCTGAGGTTACTTTGAACCTGTTGAAATATGTAGTAGCTGCTTTATTGTTTTTGCCAAGAGTTTCCACCTACAGTGATCCCACTCTGACTTGTTAATAGTGAGGTTGTAGGAGGCAGTAGTCATCCTTCTCTTCCCTGGCCCACAGCAGCTCATAGTGGCTGCAGCTCTGGACCTGGCACTGCAGGGCACTGGAGTGGGGATGGCTGAAACCACCAAGAGATTTTTCCTTTCACAGGACTGGGATCACACACCATGTACACAGTTGCTGCATGGATTTTCTGCTGCTTGGTTGCCCAACCATAACTGCACTCTGTGGGTCTTTGCTCCCACAGTGAGGCTTCACCATGGCTAGAGGAGGTGAATCCATCTGGAAATGCGTGCATGTCTTCTAAAAGATTTTTCCATGATGATGCTCTTGCCTTTTTCAAATTAGGATTACCTTCAGGAACTAGATCCATTTGGATATTGCTCACACAGAGTATGGCAGACAGCCGTATGTCCTTTTGGGAGTATTGCATCCTCATTTTCTTTTTTCCTTTTTAAATTTCCTGGACATCAGTGGAATTTAATTTGTCTGGATTTGTCTCCCTGTCCTCTGACTTCAGACCTGAAGTACTAGAATAACTATGTTATATTTACATGTCCAGCATATCCCCAAGTGGAAGGCATCTTTAGGAAGGTGGAAGTTTTGTCTGTTGCTGGATGTTCTCATGATGGGTAGTAGGCTGACTTCTTTTACAAGTGTCTACTAACTGTGTAGTCTTTCAGATGAGTGGCTTATGGGAGAAAACTTGGGCCTTACTTTCAGGAGAATCGTGCCTCCTGCTGCTTTTGTTAACAGCAAGAATTGTGTCCCACTGAAGGGATGCAAGACTGGAATTGAATCCCTAGATTTGCCACTGACTTTGTGAATGTGACAGGCTGCTTGGTATCCATGTGCTTAATTTCTCCTTTGCCCAGCAGAGAGAAAATGCTTCCATCCTTTGTCCACTTTGAGTAAGAACTTTTTTCTGTGGTAGGGACTCTCTTGCTTGTATGGCATTGAGTATCACTGATTGCTCTTCCTAGTAGAGTTGACTGCTCCTGTAGTATGCATAATAGGGAAAACCATATAATAATGGGGACACAGAAAACAGCAGACTGTGAGTTGCAACTGAACTTTCAGGTCAGGAATCGGAGAGGAGGTTCTGGGGCTGGGGTTTCTGTAAGAGCAGAAACAGCAAAGAAAGCCAGGGACTTAGATAAACTGTGAAGATAGCAACCAGTAGTCCTGAAAATCTGCCAGTTCACCAGGAGAGGAGCGTTGAGGCTGTGGAAGGGGACTGAAGGGGCTGTGGCATATGTCCAGGTGACGTGGAGCTTGATTAAGTAGCAGGTATTAGGTCAGTGCAGGGAGCAGAGATTACAGCTGTGCTGATGCTATCAGAAAGGTTTATCTGTGTGCTGTGCTTCCCTATGGTGAAACTGGAAAGCTGCCTTGTGGAAAGGTGGTGTGGCCTTGTAAATCGGACACTCTTCAGTGGCTTCAGTCCCTCATACTGCTGTTGAAGTTTATGCCGAAGTGTGTTACTTATTAGTTTTCCCTTAAAAAGATTTAATTTTTAAATGGAAAAAAGGAAAATTTACAGAGGAACCTAAGAGCAAAGCTTCAAATTATTATTCCAAGCAACAGTGGTGGTGGCTATATGTACATATATATATGTATGCATGTATTCTTCTCTAGGTTAAGTTAAAGTGAACATAAACTTTTGGTGTATGGTTCTTTGGACTGACTGCTTGGAAGCTGCGTGAGCTTTTAAGGTGTAGCTAAAGATGTTCATTTTCATGTTGGGGAAAGAATGTTTAACTGGATAAAAAATATCCACCTATTTTAGGCAGCATAATGCAATTGTTGCATGTTTGTTTCATCACCAAGAGTCTGACTGTTGTATATGTCACCCTCAGGTACCATGATTCAGCAAAATCTCAGCACTTGCTCACAAAAAAAAAAAAAGGAAGCAAAAAAGGCTTAGTTGTGTGCAATTATCCTTATTTCTGAGTCAAGTCTTAAAATCAGTCTTTGATCAGTGTTCCTGGAGTTTGGCAGGCTGCTCCAAGGTTTGGCTGGGGCTGGGCCAGCATTACCGTATGTCAATACCTGTGCAGAATTGAATGGAATGCTGGATGACTGTGGGAAAACGATCAATTTTCATTTACCTTTTAGCAAATCTCTTTCCCTAATGTTGCTGAGGGGTTTTACACAGCTTGGTGAATGGGATGAGAAGTCTTCTGTACAGAACTGAAACGTGATACTTCTGCCTAGGCTGGGCATTGACTGGCTTTCAGCATTAACTGTGAAAGCAAAGCATTAGTCCTAGTTCTCACAGCATTCAAAATATTATGTTTAAATGTGCTTCCTGTTTTACCACAACATACAATTTGTCACAGCATGGTTTGTGTCGCAGTCTGTGTGTATGTATTGATCAGTGATGATTGTACCGGGAATGGGCAGTGTTTGGCTTTGTGTTTTAAGCCATACTCAGTTTGCATTGTACTCTTTATTGCCTTGTGTTGTTCTTACTGTATTGTATGTTGCAGCATTTATTTACTGCTTTTGGCATTGCTGCTGTTCTCCTGGATCTTGGAGGGCTGCAGTTTCCTACAGCCTGCATGTAGCTTTTCAAGTAAATTGTTCATTTTGCAGGGGTCTCTGCTGCTTTTGTAACTTATGCACCAGAGTAGCTCAGGGTACATCATGCAGTCCTCAGCAGAACAGTCCAGCCGAGTGTTTTGGAGGAGGTGGGTCTGCTGAGGTGATTGAGATCAGTGGCACAATGCTGGACCAGTGGCACACATCTGATTCCCATCCCAAAGCAGGGCAGTGGGAGCTGTCACCAGTGATTCTCTGGGATGTGGCAGTCTTAACAACTGTCAGAAATATGAAGACCAGCAAGTGGTTTGTCCAGTCAGGAAATCTGGCCATCCTTGTTCCAATTGTTTTACTACTTTCAGGTCATCTGTAAAGGCTTTCTGAACTGCTTGGTGTCGAATGATGAAGGCATTCAGCATTTTCCTTGGTCCTCTTTTGAGTTCCTCTGGATAAAACATGCCAGTGTTGTGACAGACCCTCTCTTTAACACCAAATTGTCTAGTGTGGAATGTAAAAGCAGCTGCTTTTATCTACTGCCCAACTGCAGCTAGGCTGTAGTGACCAATGTCACAGTTCTCAGGAGGGTTAGGTGGCCAAGAGGCAAACCTTACAGATGTGCTCAGTAGACATTGTTGTGGAAGTGGCTCCAGAAGCCAAGACCACTGGGTGACCAGTCACCAGCTCAGACTGGGAGCATGGTATGCTTCATGCAAGTAAGTGATTTTCAGTTGCAGTAAATATCAAAAGTGGGACAGATCTGACCTCTGCTTATCAGGTGAAGCTTCACTAATGGTGCCAGAGCACCTGACATCCAAATGATCGAAGGAGGGGGAGGGAAATAGTTGAGTGAGCTAATACCTGGCAGCCAGGGCAAGAGTGATTTTGATTCCCATGTAGCTGGTATGCTTAGGACAAGTGTGAAGAGCATGCCAACCTCTGGTAGTGTTGGACTGTGTGTTGTGTTGACAGAGCAGCAGAGTTGTGTTAAGAGTTTTGGCACGGATTTTGATAAAAGTGATGAGTGAGCATTAGGAAAAGTGATGTTTGGCTGACTTGGCCAACACTTCTCAAACAAATACCCACGTTATGATAACACATTGGTTTAGTATTGAACATGTGTACGTGTTTTTGTATAGAGACCTGCTTGCTCCACTTGTGAGAATGAGTTTTCCAGTCACATGATGTGAATGTCACATAATCTCTATGTGTGTGCCTTCATGCTGGTGCATCATTAGGAAGAGAGGTGATCCCGTACCGCTGTCTGGCCCTGCAGCATATGGTCCCAAGGAAACTATCATTACTGATGAGAAGTAAAATTAATTTGCTTTATGAAATTTGGCCCTTGAAGGATGGAAGTGAGGCACAAGGGTCTTTGGCACTGTAATTTCTGGGCAGTGCTGGTGCTACCTTCCTGGTCAGTAAGCAGAAGATGGAAGGGCTGGTTTGTCCAAAATGCCCTTTTTAGAAGTGCCTTAGCCTTAATATGAACTATAGGTGCTGCAGAGCTTTTGTAAGCTATCTTGAAAACTATGTTGTGGGTGAAACATGGGCCAGGATTTGGCCTGTAACTATTTTGCCTGTAGCTTATAATTAAATACAGAGTTAAACTCAGCATCTCCAGTTAAAATGTTCAGGTGTTAGAGTAGCTTGTTTTAACTGTGAATGAAGAAGTGAGCTATTTTGCTGTCTTTCTCTGAATATTTTTTAGGAAAGAAAGGCAAATACATTTGACATTCCTCCAACAAGCTCTCACAATGGTAATTTTGTGTGGATGATTGAGCGGCATGGAAACACTGTAAGATATTGTCCTTTTGTGGGTTTTGTAAAGAGGAGATATAGTTGAAGTAATTTATAATATGCAGATTCTCTGCTTAGAGAGCTTCTTTCAGCAATTACCTGTAAGAATGAAGTGAAAAGCATTTATTATTAATATTCACATTCCATATATTAAGAAATATTTCTTCTGCTATTGTTAATTTTTTCTTTGTATGCTCCAAAGGAGCGTTAGAGTAAGACAAATGTGGTCAAAGAAGAAAAATGTATGAGTTAAGGTATTAAGTTTACATATTTTTCGTTTGATGGATTTATGGTTTTTAATTACACCTTCATGTCTTGCATTGGGATCCCTGGAGGCCCTTTCTGAATTCATACTTACTCTTATATAACCTGCCACCTTGTGCAGTCTTACTGCTGCTTGATTGACCTCTGGTGAGGTTATTTTTTATTCAAGCTTAAAATCTGCAGCCTCCACGAAGAGCTAAATGATCAGAAAATATTCATGTGATTGAGAGAGTTTCTCAACCTGCTGTGTTGTAGCTGTGAAACATGGGTTCCTCTGATGTTTGCATGGAAAGATGGACTTGGTGCTTAGGATTTGCCAGTTGATCATGAGTAGCAACACCCTGGCCTCAACTCATGGCCTTACTGGCTCCCCATCGGCAGTTTGGCATTGGAAAGTAGCTGTGTCTTTGGTAACAACCCTTTCGGGAGCAATGACTGGGTTCAGGGAAGAGTATTTTCAGCAATATGTTGTAATAAATCTTGCTGTACATCTGTACTTCTGTCTTCAGTTATATATGGCACTGGATTTTCATTTCATCAGTCTGCATTGTGGTTCTTTTATTGACAGTGGAACTGAAAACCAGTGTTAACAGGTGGAAAATGAAGCCTGTTGGAGCCGTGTAGTTATAGTTGATACACTCTGGTGAAATGAAGAGGAAACCAGACTGCAGAACTAGGTCAATAGTTGTATTCCAAATCTGTCTCTCTGTAGGTATCATTACTTCAGAGTAAAGAGTTTGCTTTTTTCCAGCACATCCAATTCATTTTTCTGCTCAGTGGGAACATAGTTACCTCTGTGTGTGTGTAAATAATGCCAGGATCTGCTTGGTGTAACTAAAACATAGCTTACCCACAAGGCAAACAGACCAGGCTGATAATAGTCAGACTTTCCAAGAGAGATTTGCTGTACAGTGAGTGTGAATGTTCAGCCACAACTTGAGACCCTTTCTCAGATTTGTACTGTATATCCTTTCATTATTCTGGTCATGGCAGCTCCTAAGCACGTGCAGTTCAAGAGCAAAATAGCTCTGATCTGTGCTCTAAGAATTTACTTGGGTTTTAGCTGCTTATTGCCAAGTCTTTTGATGACATGAAAGATAGGTTATACACAGGGCTGGCTTTTCTGACCCACCCTGAGTTCTTCACTGAGCTTTTTATGGCTTGTGGCAGGGCTTGACTCTTGTAGGATTTGGTGCAATGAGAAGTGTGGAGTAGATAGTTAAAGAACTGCAATGCAAAATAAACACTGGACCCTGGGAAGTGAATACAAGTGAGAACACAAAGGCGTTGTTCTTGGAGGTGAAGGATATCTACTTTTCTGTGTTTTCTTTTTGTAGTTTCCATTTTAATTCTTCTTGCAAGTCCAGGTTCAATCTTATTTTTCCTTCTTCTTGCCACTGGAGCAACAGCCCTGTTTGCTAATGTTAGAAATTAGCCCAGGGGATCCCCTCTGTTCTAAATGCTGTACTACTTTCTTTGGAAGTGGTGAAAAATCTGATACAGAAGGTCATCTCACTAAGCAAGTTACAGAAGTGGTTCACCTGTATCTGAAGGAGTGAGCTGGAAAATGTCTGTAGTGGTTCAACAAGAAAATGTAGGTCCACTGTGTGAAAAATCTGGTTCTTTCTGTACCTCGTCAGGATTCCGTAAATCTGTGCAAGAGCAAAGAGTTAAGGTAATCCTGATTTTATAGAGGTGTTACTTAACCCAGGAGCCTCAGTTGAGTACAATACAGGAGTGACATCAGTGAGAGATTAGAATAAGCTTCCTTATCTTCAAAGACTGTTTACATAATGGCTGGGGAATCGCTGTGATTGTAGGTAGAGGTAGGAAATGTCCTCAGGCAGGCAGGAGCTGATAGCTTTAAACAGAGCAGTGATGTTTCTCCTCAAGCCTACTGTCTGCTTCTCCCAGTCTGCTGACTGCTCTGCTTTTTCATACACCAGTATGGAGGTCTTTAAGAGATTGCCAAGGTAATTTTGGATTCTAAGCTCTGAACCCAAGCAGTATCGTTGTAGCTTTTTGGGTTGTTTCTTCCAAGTCCTACTGACTTTGGTCTTAGATAGGGTAATTATATGGACAGTCTGTAGCCTCTGACTTGTTTCTTCATTGTTTACCTATACTCTCTCCAAATTATTTTTCAGGGAGGTGTGATTATAGGGTATCTTCTGAAAGCATACCCTGAGTTAGCATGTCTGTCTGTGGAATGGTGGGGAGGGAAAGGAGGAGGAAGCAGGGTGTGCTCCTTTTCAGTGCTGGGCTTCCAGTCCTGTGGTGTGATGCAATGGGTATGGGGCATATGTCACTGTGCAATGCTGGCTCTGCTGGGAAGCGTGTTCAGTCAGGGGAATGAGTCCTTCTGATATATGTCCCCAACTGACACTCAAGTCGTGTAACAACCTTGAGGAATCAACTTCTGTGAATTCTTGGGTAAGCTTGTATTTTTCATACATATATATATATATATGGAATATATATACATATTTATATATACACACACTGTAAGTTTTCTTTAAAACACTGGTTAGAGGCATTTTAAAAGTCTCAGAGTTGAGCAGTGTTAGCTACCCTCAGATACGTCAGCTGCTGCTTGTAGTCATGTGGAAGACAGTATGTGGTTGCTTTGGGTTTTGGAAGACTTCTTGTGCAGGACTTGAATCTTTTCTGCAGAGTTCCTTTTGACACCAGTGAAGTTACTTCTGATATCCAATAAAAATAACAATTTGATCTGCAGATTGTTGTGTAAAAGCTGCTCTAAACTTACTTTGAAGCTCGCTGGGATACATATCCCGCCTGCAAGTGTCTTCCAATTTTCTCATGGAAACATTCCTGTAAAAGTTGTCTGTAAAGCAAATTTGTGCCTTATTGGCATTTTTTAAAAGACAAAGCAGAGATGGAGTGTTCAGGCAGATATGTTTTTGTTCCCACCTCATTTGATGTTAAGTCTTTGTTCAATCAAGTCCTATGTCAGTAATGACTCTGGAGTAAGTAGGTATGCAGAGCTGGAGGAAATCCTGTTTTATACTTTCCTATTCTAGGAGAGCCTCAGAAGGACTAACAATAATCCCACTTGGTGAGGTAATGGGTAAACACAGTAAGAAATCAAAATGTGCTTACTCCTTACTGAAGCAGAAAAATAGCTTAAGCAGCATAATGTAGTCTTTGATAAGTGCAGATAATCTGACCTGCTTCACTCTATGGATTAAGGCATTAACTGAGGCAGCTGAAACAGCTACTCAAACAGAACCTGTCCCTCTAGTTGTAAAGGAGCTGTTGGCAAATGCTAATGAGAATTAAAAACCAAGTAGAAGCCCAGTTGTAACCCAGCAAAGTCACCAGAAAGGCTTGCCTTGACTTCAGTGGTTACTTAAGTCCCACCTGAGGTGGAGGGTTGAGTTGCACAGTTTAAAGATACAACAAGGCTGATGGGGTGCTGGTTCTGGTTGAGGGATGGCGGTGTACAGCAAAGCTTTGGTGAAGTCATGGGTTTGTGCTTGTCCTCTTCATGGTCCTTTCAAGATGCTGTGGGAAATAGAAAATGAGGGTATCCCTCAGCTTTTCCTTCACTTTGCTGAGTGATTTTCATAAGAGTGTTTGTTTTCAAGAAGAACCAGTGTTCTTTTGGGAGGTCAGATTTCTTCAGCAAGTTCTTGAGGAAGTAAAGGTGGGATTTAAAGGTTTTGATCTTGGTCAGTAGATGGACAGCAGGTAGAAAAACGGGATGAAATTTGGCAGATTTGGGAAGCTGTTAACTTGTTTTGAGAAGAAAATATGCAATTGTGTAGTTTTTTTCCATCAGCCAGCTTCCATAGCAGCATGTGTGAATGCAGTGAAACAGCTCAGCTTACTCGCACTGTCTGTGCTACAGGCTTCCCTGGGGACCTAGGGCAAGTCAGCTGGCATTACGTTTTTAGATATACTTACCCCATTTAGCATACGAATTTTGCTCAGCATGCAATTACAGACTAGTGAGTCTCATGCATATATACCAGAGCCATCCTGCTGGTTTTCCTCGTATATGCACAGTTTTAATTCTGGTGCATATGCTTCAGATGTATTTCTAATCTCACTCTGCCTTTATGCTTTTGACTGTGAAAGAGCAGTGGTCCCTTTTTCTTTGAGTAAGTAGGCAGTCATACCTGTGACATATTTTAAGACCACTTAGAATACATAAACTAACTCAAGTGTTCGTGATTTATCTTGTTTATCTTTATTCAATTCCTTAAATGTCAGCCACGCTGAACAGTTCCTAGGATTTTCCTGTTTGATTTGGGAAGTGTCGGCTGACAAGAAGGCAGCTGGTATGCTGAAAGCATCATTCCCTTAACAATTTGGTGAGTGGTGTGTTTAGCTGGGAAGACAGCCCAGTGATGGTTATCCTTTTTGTTTGGTTTTTTTTGTGTGTTTTGTTTGGGGTTTTTTTGTTTGTTTGTTTTTTGTTGTTGTTTTTTGGGGTTTTTTTTTTTGGGTTTTGGTGGAATTTTTTTTTTTTTTGGTTTTGTTTTTTTTTTTTTTTTTTTTGGTTTTTTTTTTTTTTTTTTTTTTTGGGTTTTTTTTTTTTGGGTTTTGGTGGAATTTTTTTTTTTTTTGGTTTTGTTTTTTTTTTTTTTTTTTTTGGTTTTTTTTTTTTTTTTTTTTTTTGGGTTTTTTTTTTTTGGGTTTTGGTGGAATTTTTTTTTTTTTTGGGTATGTGTGTTTGTTTTTTGTTTTTGTTTGTTTGGTTGTGGGTTTTTTTTTATTTTATTCCCCCTACTTTTGCTGTCTTGTCCTGTTGGTTTAACAGTGAAAGAACGTTGCAGCATGTTTAGCTGTGCAATGCCTTTCAGGTCATGAGAGATACCTGAGGAATGAGAGAGATCCTGTGTGCATAACTGGCTGGCACTTAATTGACCTGAGCTGACGGGTCTATACATAGTCCCTATTCCTGCCTGCCAGAGGAGCATCTGATGCAGGCAGCTGCTGGGTGTGTGACCCCTTTTGGTGCATGGGGCTTGCGTGGGCATGTGCCTTCCTACGTGTCTGGTGGGTGCAGCAACCTTTCTGTGCTCATCCTGTGCTTTTGGAGAGGACAGCCCCACCAGGAGACCTTGTCCTAAGTGGAGGGAGCTGGTGGACCCCTGATGGCAGGGGGAAACTGGGATACCTGTGCTTATCTTTTGTGAAGGAGCACATGATCATGGCTCCCTTATGCAAACAGTGCTTCTCAGTGGAGTATTTAGGGTAAGGGACTGAAGAGTTGAATATGCATTGGGCATCACAAGCTTGTAACTGCATGGTGGAAAGTGCAAAGGGGAGGTTGCTTAAAGCATGTCTCTCTCCTAGATCCCAGTAAATGTGTTACTGACGCTAAGATGCAGGAGGCAGGGAAGTTATCCATTAACATCTGCTTTCCAGAAACACTTGAGATCAGAGTCTAATAAGTATGTATCACCTCTAGTGTACCTTGCTTGTTTCAGGTTATGTTGTGATGGCAGTCTTGATCATTATCTCAGATTAATTTTCTAGAGCATGATGTATGTGGATACACCTACTGCACTCAGAGATTGCACTGCCAGATTAGAGATGTTTAGGAAATTAGTAATGAGAGAAAAACGTGTAATTAAAAATGATATCAGTTTGGAAGCTCATCCATCTTCAGCCAGCTTGCTGGAAGAGAAAGAAGTCTTACACAATGCTTAGTGGTGGGAAAACACATTTGGCTTTCTCCATTTTAAACAGGAAGGAACTATTTAAATGACAGACTTACAATAGTAATAAGGGCATTGGCTTGGGAATGCTGGATCGCATACTGTAGCTGCATAATGTTGCAGTAACACTGTATAAAGTTAAGGCAGATCTCATGTTTGTTTTCTTTTAATGATGCCTTCAGATTTATTTTTTTAACTTATTTGGACAATTTATAAAGCAATTAGGCCCATGTACTGGAAACAGCTTTCGTGTTTTGAGGTGGCCTGATGACATATACCGAATATTGGCTGTAATGTTACAGGGTTGCACACAGTTTCTTTCCCGAGATATGCAATTTTATGTGAAGTGTCTCAAATTCAGTCTGCAACAGAATTTTGGCTCTTCATCCCCAATGACCATTATAAAATTGCCATATGCCTAGAAATGTGCTCAGCATAACTGCTATTGCTCAGACTGTGAATTTTCTCTCATTTTATGATGGAATCCTTAGATCAGGATAAAATTAATCTTTAGCAGTGTGAGAAACACCATTTGGTTGTATATGGTTCATTATAAAATGTGGTAACTTTTAAGCATTTCAAACACTACACATGCTTTATTTGATGTTTTTTATGCTATCTTTCATGAACAGTTAAGAGTACCTTGTTGTCATTTTCGTTGTGATGTGTCCATAAACTCAATTATTTTTCCCTTTGGTCCTACTTATAAACACATAGAAAACCTAAGCAGATGTCAGAGAAATAACCAGGTGTACATTGTAGTACTTTGCAAAGTTTTAATTGCTGCAGGGATGTTTCCTAGTCAATGGATCTGTTTATTAAGTGCTTCTATCTGTTGTCTTGTTCAGGAGAGTACCTTACATATGGTATTTTCAGGCTGAATCTGTCTCTTTTATCTAGTGACAGCCTTGGAGTAATCTTGCAGAAGGATGTGCTTTTACAGTTTTGATGCCCGTAGCATGTTCAGCAAAACTGTTAAATTGCTTGTTGTGTAGGGTACCATGTCATTTGTGATTTTTGATAAAATCATTAAATGCATAAGAGTTGAGTTTCGCCTAGAGCCATCTGGGCCTATGGATGTGACCAGTGTCTAAATATTTACCCTTACTGTTTCTGTAAGACACTGGGGTAATGTGGAGCATGGGCCATGAGAAGTGATAGAGGGCAGGAGCACCTCTCCAGTGAAGAAAGGCAGAGAGAGTTGAGGTTATTTAGCCTCAAGAAGAGACCTTACTGTGGTCTTACTTAAAGGCTTATAAGAAAGACAGAGAGACTTTGTAATAGGGCCTGTGGCAACAGGACAAGGGTTAATGGTTTTAAACTAGAAGAAGGTAGATTTAGGTTGGATATAAGGAAGAAACTCTTTACAATGAAGGTGATGAGACACTGAAACAAACTGCCTAGAGAAGCTGTGGCTGTCCCATTCCTGGAAGTGTTTAAGGCCAGGCTGGATGGGGTTTTGAGCAGCCTGGTATAGTGGGAGGTGTTGCTGCCCATGGTAGGGGGCTTGGAACTAGATGATCTTTGAAGGTCCTTTCCAACCCAAACTATTCTGTGTTCTTTGGCTGGCTGCTGATGGCAGCCATTGGGTATATACCTGTTGAGAGATGATGGCTGTTTTTATTTTGGAGGAGAGAGAGTGGGTTAGGAGGGTATGGCCAAAATGACTTACTAGAGACCAGCAGTTCTTGATAGTGCTTGGAGCACGGAGCTGCTAAGTTGATGGCTAAGGGACCTTTTGTTTCTGGAAGATGCAGGTCAGCAGCTGTGATAGAGAGTGCGGGCAGCACCATGGCATTCCCTTTTATGCTAACACAAGGAGAACCGGCCTTCCTGGAAAAGTGTGAAAGGAAACACAGTCTTTTGGCAGCCATTCTGGGGTCTGTGCTGTTGTATGTGAATCGGGAGGTGTTGATGTGGTCTGAGGGTGTCTCCACATGCCCCATGCTCACTGTCCAGAAGCAACTGCACAGCAGGAAAAGGAGAACCGTGGATCATGCCCCTGTGCAATCCTGCAGATTTATACCCAGACCAGGCCACAGAGCCAGGACTGGGTCTTTCATGACTGATATTATATATTGATGAAGCAATGAGAGAGAAAATCTTTTCCCAGGAACTGAATAATTGCTTCCTTGATGAAAGGACTGAACATCTGTCTCTCATGTTTCACATATTTTTTTTTCCTGTAGATGTAACTGTTTGCTTTGTTCCTGGCAGTAAAGTTAACTTATTAATGCATGAAGCTGTTTCCAGGTCAGTGGAAAACGGCATGTAAATCTTTATTACATGTACTCGATTGTCTTTAACTCCTTATAAGATATAATTAACGTCCAGTAATCATACTGTGGTGCTGTTCCTGTGATTATGCTGGTAGTGTGCAGTGCAATTCTGGTTTTATAGACTGGAGCTAATGTTAGCTTGATTAAAATAAAGCATAAACATTGGCCTGTGTTTTTGGCCAGTTACTTTTTTCACCTTTCTGCTGCCCAGTTTAATTGTCTCCTGCAGTTCCAAGATGTGACTGCCTGCCACTGAATAGCTTCTGATTTAAAAAGCTGTGATTTCTAGTATGTGATGCTTCAGGTTGAAGTGAAGGCACTTTCAGTGTGGTGTTTGCAATGGGAGGAAAGAAGCGGATTGTGGCAGGGCCTTCAAGGACAGTGACTTGGCAAAGCACTAGTGCCTAGAAATGTTTTGATCCTATTGTAATGAGTAACTGCTAGTTCCTGTTGTTTCTGTTTCGATTGAGTGCCCAGCTGGTGTATGGTGAAGATAGGATGTTGAGGCAGGGAAAGGAAGTAACTGTCAAAAGTGCATCTCCCTTAGGAAAGCAAGAATGTGGAGGCACAGTAGAATTGGGATTTAAATAGCACTTATTTTTCCTTGGTTTACATAGTGCACTGACCGTATGCAATTTTCCACATGCTGGGTAATGGAAAGTTGGCCCCAGAGGAAGTCATTTTGTAAGTCAAGTTTGGGATTACAAAATCAATCACTGTTGGGTCACTAATTGGTGTGGAAGATAGGAATTTCCTATACAGTATGATAAGTTCATTGGTTTTCTGGCAGTGTGTGCAGAATGAGCTGTTTAGCCAACGATATTCTTTCCTGGTTCTGTTGTTAACTCAGGAAAAGCATCAGGTCATTTATAGCTACACCCAAATTGCTAATCTGTTTCTGAGTAGTAATGGGAGGGTGGGGGAGTTCGATGTCGTGTAGAATCTACATGTGTTTTAGGAAGTTTGTTTTAATGTCTTTGTGGCAGAATAGTGAAGCTTGGCAGCCACATGGGAATAGTGAATATTGATTGTTCTTGGTGTTAAGCATTTTGCATTTCTGAGTTTATATCAACATAAACCTTCTTCCAGCAGCAGCATCTGGTTCATTGGCAAGATCTGCGGACAGTTGTTCTGATTGCCCTGGAGATGGCCTCTGGCTGTCATGTGGCTGTTGCCTTGGCTGTGCTGCTTTGCTATTCTAGCTGGGCCCACTTTCATTTGTTTCTATTTTGGCTTACCTTTGATTCTGATGAATTGCTCCTGAGATTGTGGTCTTGAATAAATCCTGCCTAACTTCCTCATGCAGGGACCTCCATGAGATGCTGATGTTAATTTATTTCAGTGACTGCTGATTGGATTTGTAGCAGTAACATCCCAGTCTGTGCCTTCTGTGCAGGTTTTCCCTGTGAATCACAACATCAGTCTTGTGAAGTAAAACACACGTCTCTGAGCATATCCTTCATAATGGGTTTCTCTGAGACTAGAGCTGCAAGCATAAATCAGGAATTACTGGTACAGTCAGTGTGCAGGATGGTGCTGAGAGTCCTGGAATCAACCACTTGGATTTCTCAAGCTGACTGTTGGGAATGGAGTTTCTGGCTCAGCTGACACAGGAGCAAGGAATAGTGTGTGTCAGTTCTGAATTTACATCATCTCAGTGCTGTCCCTGTCTGTTTGATTGTATGGTTTTTATTCATACATTTTTTACTTTAAAACCATGATTCTCTCGGAAGTACTGGGCTCAAATGAAAGTGAGTGTTTCTTTTCATTAAATAAGCCTTTTGGGGTCACTACTTCTGGCTGAAATTAGCAGAGCTGTGATGTGCAGAAGGCCAGACAAGATGGTAATCTTCACCGGCCTTTAATGATCTGTTGAACTGCTTCAGCACTGCCCACAATGAGAGCTGTTAGAACTGTCAGATTTCATAAGATTGTTAGCAAGGCAAGATTACACACAGTTTACTGGTTTCAAAGGTGTCTTCACATCTGTAATAGTAATAATAAGGCAACGTGGGTGTCAGGTATATTTTGTTAGTGTTTTATTGCAAATTTGATACAGTATCTACTGCCACAAAACTTTGTTTTAAAATGAAGGGGGAAATTTGCATACTAAGACATTACTTAACTCATCACCCAACAACTATAAATATGCATTTCATGGGCATTTTATGAATTGGAGAGGCAGGTTGGTAAAGAGAGTTAATTGTTCATTTGAAGTTAGGAAGGGGGATGTTTCAGTTTCGAGGGGGACATACAGACATTGCATTCATTATGACTGTTGCCATGGATTTCTTTAGGGCCCAAGTCTCACTTTGGGGCTGTAATTTCTCTTCTTGAAAGAACCCTTCTTTGTCTGTACTTGGCCTTTTCCAGAAGGTGATGAGGCAGTTTCTTTCCCAAGATTCCAGATCACAAAATGAAAACATCCTTTTATCTAGTACTGTCAACTGAACAGAAACATAAATGTATCCTATAATGTTAGGCATTGTCTACATTTGTGGAATTTCTTTACAGGTAATGTTAGATACTCTAGAAGTTTGAGCACTGTGTGACTGGTAGTACAAGCTAGAGCCTTTCATCTTTTAGTTGTTGGTTTTAATAGGATCTGGCTTGGAGGGTTTTGAAAGTTGTTGTCAGTTATTGGATTGCTTCTGTGTCTCAGGTGATAAGACTTTTTTTGTGTGTGTTTGAGGAGCCTGGAAGTGTTTACAAAGGTGTTTTTGCCAGCCAGTTGTGGGCATGTCTGCATGTATATGTGTTATAGGCAGATACTAGCTCACTTTGACCGTGTGTTCAATATGTTTATATCCTGTGTAGCAGAGGTTATAAACACTATTAATGTGGCTTTCAAGATGCCCTGAGCTTGGGTGGGGTTTCTTCTGCGTGTGGGCATGGCCACATTGATTTATGTTTGTAGAAGAGAGACTGTAGGCAAAGGGTGTTGTTCCTCTTTGATTACACCAGGCCTTTGGATGGGGAGAGGTTGCACAGTTTGCAGGTTTTGCAGGACCACTGCAGGGCTTCTCACCACAATGAATACAGGTGGTTATTAATCACAGGTCTTTGTCCTGCTCACATGAGTGTGATTTGCTGGTCTGACAAAGGCAATTCTTACTTGTTACTTAGGTTGCATAGAAAATGTACAATGCCTTTTGATGCCCACTCAGGTATTTTAAGGGTTCAAGGCTGGATATGTGCTTTATTGCTCACAATGCAGTTTAACAATTGAAAGTCTTGTTACAAGACTGTATGATGAAAGGATAGTAGCTAACTTGCAAAAAGTAGTATTCTTATGGGAAACCAAAGTACTCTTGTGCAAAATGATTGATCTGACATTGGACCATTAGAAATAAGTTGGTTTGTAGCTAAGGATTATCTAATACTGTTCGGATAATGGCTGTTAAAGACCAACAGGATCAACAAAATTGGCAACAAGATTACCTTACTACTACTAATTGTGTTCTTGCTATGTTTCTGCATAGTGTATTATGCCACTTCTCCTAGTTCGTGGTCCGTGATACTGTGACATGGGGTGCTGAACTTCTCATTTAGGAAACTGTTGAAATAGAAGTCTTTAAATTATAGCCCTAGAACACACTGGGTTATTTTAAAGTTTCAGGAGCTATTTGAGTAACTAGTCCTTCTCGTTCTTTGTTTAGTATATTCAGGTTTTTGGTATCTCCGTCTGTCATTTTGTGTGGGTATTTGGGGGAAATAATACCTTCTCTTTTTTTTGACTATTTGTTACTCCTGAAAACCTGATAGAAATGTCTCAGGATCAAGGGAGCAGCAAGTTGACTGAGAAGAATTGTTTTTTTGAAGATGCTTTTGAGGTGTTGATGGCAGAGCCTCTAGAAAAATCTGCACAGATAGCTTGCAGATAAACTATGGATGCATCTTTCTCATGCCATCATGATACAAACATTTCTGGTGTACCATCAGCAACTCTGAGATGTCTTCTATCTGCAATGGCATTTTCACAGCTCCTTTTACTAGGCTTTGCAGTGAGGTGGTTTTGGGTGTTTTGAACCTTTGCAAGGAGGTAGCCTGGTTACTACAAGCAACCGGTACTCTTTGGTGTCTTTTTGGTTTTCTGTTTTGAATTTATCCACTTTCCTCCCCTTCCCCTCAGTTCTCATTTCTGAGGTTTTACTCAATCTCAATTATTATGTTTATTTTCAGAATGTTATAGGTAAATAGGAGTGTCTTACACAATCTAATTTAGGCATTTCATTTGGACTCCTAAAACTGTCCCCTGAACATTTAGGAAATGAAACGTAACAATTCTGTATTTCTGTCTGAAAGTGAAATATGTATGTAGTACAGTATAGTTAATGATGAGGAATGTTTTGGATATCATGGTGATGGGCTGTGAGTATTTGGCAAGAGAGTTATCCAAAGTGAAACGGGATCAGAACTAGAACAAGAGACATGGAATTAATACAGGAATAATGCAAGTTGGAAAACATGCTGTGAGCACAATAGTGTAGGTTACTGCAGAGTCATCTAAGGAGAATAGTATTTTGAAGTCTATATTCCTTGTCTGTCTGTGGCACTTGAATCCAAGCAGCAAGTCTTCCTACAGATGTGTTACTCATCTTTCCAAAACTAGGATCATAAGAACATAGGGCTGGAAAATGATCTTCAGATCTTTAAGAAGTAGTCCAGCTTCCTCCACTTGAAATGGGGTCACCTTGATCACCTCACATGGATGTTTCTCACCTGCTTTTCAGAAGCTGTCATGAAGGAAGATTTCTCAACATCAATCTGTAGCACTTGCCAGCATTCACTCACCTTTGACCCTTTTCCTTAAGGTGTGTTTGCTGAAAAGCAGCATGATTTCTTATTTTCCTTTCCCAGATGGATATGGAAAGTAATTGGTTGCCAGTCTCTTTGTAACTACTATTTGTGTACTGGGGGACCCTGCTTAGTTTTCCCTCTTCTAAATTAAATAAGCCACACACCTTTGAACTTCCCACAGCATTCCTGTTTTCTAAAGCACTTTTTGTCCTATGGATGCTCCTCAAATGATCTGTCTTCACCTGCTGTTTCTGTGGCTGAGCTCATAGTTCACCTGAGATTCTGTAGGAGGATCATTTGATTCTTTGGGCGATGTCCTCCTCCTGCACATGTCCCTTAGGATCTGCATATTTATCTTTTCTTTATAATGCAAGATAGGGCCAGCAGGAGGGGGTCAATTTCTTCTATGTACCAATATCGTAACTGAAATAAAGGGACAACCGTGGACTTCTATCAAAATCCAGAGATACTGGAGGCATCAGGATCCAACTTTCCAACAGGTAGTTGACAGCAAATTTGTGAATTTACTTGCAGAAGTTCCTCTGATGGAGACTGGTATTAAAACAGGCCACCCAAGTATCCATTTTAAATCTGTTCATCCCACAACAGCTCTTTGAGACGGAGGCGATATCTCACACATGTACCACCTAGTAAGCAAAAGAACTCGAGCAGACTCTTCAGACAGTGTGTGGCCTGCTTGTGGTTGAGAAGTTAGAGGAACACTTTATAGTTCCATTTCTGTTCATACCTACTTAGAGGTGTGTGGTTTGGTTTTGGTTTTGGTTTGTTTTTTTTTTTTTTCTTTTCCTTTTTTTTCTTAAGTCCAAGCAAGGAGAGAAAAAGGAGAACTCCAACTTACTACAGTACTGTTTAAATTCAGATGTAATCTCCAAGTTTTTCAGCCCACAAGTCAGGTTTTGGTGAAGCCGTTAAACTGAGGCAGCAGCACTTAAATTGAGACTAAGAATAAGCATAATCCACTTTGGTTTTGGAGGCAGACTGCCTGGTGTGCTAATTGTGTACTATAAGCAGCAATTGGTAGCTTGCTAGAGGAGCACACAATGGTTGTTTGGTTGTGAAAGCTAAATCGTTTCTGTACGTTCCTCAAATACTCATTTACCGAACAAATAATTGATAGAATGAGCAAGTGAAAGATGTACTAAGAGGGTGTGATCCAATGCCAAGCACTGGTTTTCACAGCTGATTTTAAATCTACATTATGCTAATGATGTTCATTTGGAAAATGTGTCCACTCCCTAACTTCTGCTGCTGAGAGCCCTTTTAATGGGATTCAGATGGTTGGACTGAAACAATTGTAGGGTTTGTATGCAGATGTCCTCAGTGCTCCATTTCTTTTTCCTATCCAGTTTTTCTAAGCCAGAGTTGCTTTCAGTACAGCTGGTGTCCAGACGTTCTTGAGCAACCTCTTTAAAAGGGCATGGTTCTACTGGAACAAATACAGTTAGGATCACTTGAACATGCTGTAGATCTCTCCTGCTCCACTGGGCTGTCTGGGCTGGGTTTCTGGTCTCTGGCCAGAGTTCATCAGTGAAGAAGTCCATCTCAGGGATTACCACTGTGATTTATCATACTGAGAACACTAAATAACTGTAACAGCGGAAACAGTCTTTTGTTTCTGATGATGTTCTGAGGCATTTTGACAAGGCAGAGTGTTTTGTCTCCAGTGGAGCTGGGCTCCGATTTTCATTCCCGTGCTGTAATTCAGAGCTACCTCATTATCTAAGCAGCCTGATTGAACTCAGATGGTACGTGGAGTGGGTAGCATTCAATATGATGAAGGCATCAGTTGCCTGAGTAATTGTGCTTTTCATAAGCACTTAGTTTGCTTTTAAGATGAAAAAATTGTGACTTTTTGTGCAGTCTAATAGGCGGAGTGCTCATAGGCTAACAAAAATTTACTGTTTGGTTTCAAGGAAGGAATAATTAAGGATGGAAGGTTACTTATATTTTAAATAAATGCCTGATTTCTCAAAGGTTTTTGTCCGAATTTCTGAAAGGAAACTTCACCTTTCAGAAATGGCCATTTCTGGAAAAAATAGTCAAACAAAGGCTTTTCAGGCACCAGAGTATTGTGTGTTGGTGGGTATGCAGCTATTTCCCTAAACACTTACTGTTCAAAATGATAATACTTTGATGAAGGTTTAAAAAAAAAGGGGGGGGAGAAAAAGACACGGTAGGTGTTGGAAGACCAGGTTTTCGCATGACCAAAATCAATACTGAGTTTGCATTGTGAAGTTCCAGTAAGCCACAGGCCCAGGAGGGAAAATTAAAGGATTACTTAAAACCAACAATAAACATGCAAATTAAAAGTAATCATTTTTAAATGAAGTCATACACTATTAAAAACAAGCACAAAATTACGTGCTAGTTTGGATGTGTAGTGTATAGAAAACAGCAAATGTTAAAATTGAATGAAATTAAGAAAAACATTTTCCAAGGGCATGTAAAATATCTGTTTAATTAGCTCGTAAAGAAAGGAGATTAAAAGTTATATTTTGTGATACAGTAATTACTGCTTTTCAGAAGTAGTCAGGTTCCTGTGTGTTGATCTAAATTTAACCGTGCTAGGAGATCTCTTTGGGGTCTTTCATTTTGTTTGTGTTTTTAATTATTTTAAACAGCAACCACTACCTTTATTTTGTTTTCTTTGCACTGAACACGCTGCATGGCTGTTTGCTTCAATACTCTGCCACCTCATGAACCCAAATGTGGGAGATCTGATCATACCCTCTGTTTCTGCAAAGGTTAAAAGCCAAATCATTGCAGGGGGCTATACAGCAAGATAACAGGAAAGGCGGCTGAAAGCACTGGGCGGTGGGTTGAGGTGCTGATGGGAGTCTGAGATGTAAATAAACCAGATTGCTCTCATTTCCTCTTTCCACTGTATTATGCATTCCAATAGCACTGTTCATCTTTATGACAGACATCTATTGCTTTAACTTTACTGCGGGCCACTGAAGTACATTAAAGTGGTCAGGAAATGGAAATAAATAGAGTTTAGTGGAAGCTTTAGAATAACTAAACATGCTGTAGTCATTTTTAGTGTGGGGTCATGCATTTTTTACCAGATTTATAATATTGCTTAACTTTTGTTAGGAAGATGGGTGCTATTTAACAGAGGTGCAGAATACTTACAAAAAAAGTAAGAAAATGTGCTAGAGGTGTGTTTTTTTTACTCTTTGGGATGCCAATGGTGAAAAGAAAATGTGGTTGAGTCTCAGCTTGGCAGGGTCAGTGCGATATCTCTATGTGCACAGCTCAGGTTGTGGTTAGAAACAGAATAACGGGATTGGAGATTTGAAGAAATCCTGCTAGCAGACTGCATAGGAGGAGGACCACAGTCCACTGACTCAAATTAACCTTCTGCCTAAGGTAGTGAGACATTCAGGTAGAGAGGCTGGATGGGATTTGGGCCTTAAAAAAGCATCTGTTTGTTTCCTGGTGCGTGCACATTTTGCTCACTTTGGAAGTTTGGATTGCTCTCCTGCTTGTTCAGAGGGCTGCTTTCAAGTGAAGTTACACTTTCAAGTGAAGCTATACTGCTCTTTCCAGATCTGCTTAACCCTCAGGAGATGGGACTCCTGGGGAATTTGGTTTTGTGGTGTTTCCCTCCTGCCCCCCAACCTTTGTGTGTTTGTTTTTCCTTGATTGTTTATATTCTGATGAGTCAGTAAGTGAATGAATTCACAACATGGGTTACTTGAAGACTCACAGCTCATGTTTTCTCTCCCTTGAGACAGTCAGCTACTTGGAAACTTGTCTTTAAAAAAAGCGAAATAAAGCATTAAAGCTTTATTTTTTTCCCCTTGATCCCATTGAGCAATCTCTGGTTTGCTGTGTACAGTATGTGCTTTTTCTTCTCTATTTCTGACAATGACTGCTGTGTAATTGAAAGGAAACGTCGGCTTTCAAAGTATTTGTCAATATAAAAGGTATTAGTGGATATTTCACAATGTCATGTAAGATAACTAATCTGCAAGCACCATGGCATAAATCTGGAAAGACAATCAGGATGAAAAATCATTAATATTGATTCTTTTGCACTGGGAAAGTACATTCCTTTCTCCCAAAGCATCCTTTAAAAATGTTGTTTACCCAGGCTCGTATTTAAGTATATATTTCAAGGTGACAGTTATTAGTTTTTTCTTTTTAATTATCTTTATATCAGAAATTCAATTCATTCATTCAAGTACTGCTCCAGATAGACTCACACTGCAGAAAATAGTGCCAGACAGAGTTGCAGGTAATTACTGAGGACAGTTGTTGGCAGTTTGACTTTTCAGCATTTGTTCATCATCGTTTGTTCGCACTCTGTGGATAGTTCCTTGCTGAAAGGATTAGGTTACAGATGGGTGGGTATTACTGCAGGGACTTCCTAAGTGAGAATCCAGATGCTTTTTTGCATCCTCTCCTCTTAGTCTGGGAGTTAGAAGCCTGTAGCTGCAGGTAAGATTTAAAGCTTGTAACTTTTTCTTGTGCAATGGGAAACCAAATCTTGCTTCTTGTTAATTAAACAAAAGATCTAACGGCAAACATTAAATACTTGGGAAATTACAGATTGAGCTAAAATTTTAGAAGAATTTAATTGTTTTTTAAGTTCAGTATCACTGACAAACTACTTCGGGATTTTGAAAGGGTTCATTTGGTGTTGCATGCTTTGCAAATCTGGCTGTGACTTTGGTGTCTAAGCTGTAGCGGGACTTCTCAGAGATGTTGGCCTTTGGCCACATCCCAGTTGCTTTGAGTCTGTCAGGAGTTTCAAGGGCAGTGGTCTCAGGATATAGTATTTTACAGTTGAGATGTGGGTTTTGCTTGTGTGCCCCACATGCAGCATCAAATCAGTTTTACCTGAATTGCTGAAACCCTGGTTGGTCCTCGCTTGATTTCAGGGTGAGGCAGCGGAAGTGGAGGTATCTATGTATTCATCAGGGAGGGAAACGGGAATTAAATGACTTTTATTTTGGTTTTTTTTTTTTGGGGGGGGGGTTCTTTCTTTCTTTATTTCCCCCTCCCCCCAACCCCAGGTTTCAGAAATAAAGCCTGAAGGCAATCTCCAGGCTAAATGCAGCTGGTGTTAAAGTAAGTGGGTGTTCTGCTGTTTGTTCTAGAGGTAGCACAGTTCTCGTTTTCCAAATTGACCCTCCTGTCCAGTTGAGCTCAGAAAGAAATGCAGCCCGACCACGTCTGTGTGCCTTCCCAGTGCGGGCAGTGCACACGTGTGTTTAATCTCCCAGCAGCAGTTTGCCAACTTGCTTGTGTCTGTAAGAAGCACTTGCTGAAAACCAGTGGTAAATTTAGGTGTTCCAGAAAATTCTTCCTCATATAACGCATGTAATTATATCATCCTTAACCTCCCTGGGGACTGCTGGGCTCCTCAGTGCAGTTGTCCCTAGTGGGACCATGTATTTTGCCCTTCTAACAGTCTGTGGTTTGAATACCTAAAATTTGTATGTAAAAGTTTAATGAGCTGAGACTGAAATGAGGGTTTTGGTTTCTGGAGTGGGAAGGGAAGCTGTGGATGTTACAACATAACAGTAGTTTGCTTATCCTGCTTGTTCAGAAAGCAGGGTTTGGAAAGTAGGTGTGAGAAAGACAGCAGAGTTTGTTTATGCTCTGGAGGAATAAAGGAGTCATCTTCTTTGTAGCACAGTAGACTAACCTGGTTGAGGAGCACTGTTTGGCATAGAGGCTTGAATGTTGTGTATTTAATTTTTGTGCCAATTACCCCAGCAACTTGTGCAGCCCTTTGTCTGGCTTCCTCTCTGCCAGTGGAGCTGTAACAAGGATGGTTTTAGCTGCTTCCTCCTTCCCCCTTCTCTAACACATTTGGTCACTCAAGTTTTATTCCTTCCCTCTGTAAAACAGGAGAGTGTAACTTCCACCTTAGCCTTGTTAGGGTTTGAGCCGCTGAAGTGGGGCCTCCCTGGGACCAGGCATTGTCACTGGGTAGTAAAACCTCTTTAATGGGGCTGGCTTAACTTTTAAGTCATGGTTAATGTTTTTAACAGTAACTTGTGTTTCCTCTGCCCTTCACGCCCAACCATTAGCCAGGTGTTTTTGTCACACAGGGTGGAAAACTAAAAGTAATCTAACCATACATCTGGGCTTGGGGTGAGGTGCTGGAGGAGGATGACCACAGACTCAAACTGGGGATCACAGAGGCTGGATGAGTAGGTGGAAAGGTTCCTTGCAAATGCTTGGCAAAATACGAGCACTGGAAATGAGATGCTTTTTTTGGTTTTTTTCTTTTTTATATAAACCCCCCAAAAAACCAAAAGACAAATGCAAACTATAAATAAGAATGTTTAAATCTGTGATACTGCATGCTTATATGGTTAGCTCTAATTTTCTAAACACTTTGTTTTGTTTGTTCTCTGTTTAATATGTCATCCACTCGATTTCCTCTTAACTGCAAGACGGGCCTGACTCTGATCTGCCTTACACTGTAAACTGTGTTTATGGAGGTAGAATTGGGGTCATTAATTTTCCCTACATCAAAAGAAGTTGTTTCTTTTACATGAGAAGCCTGTTTCACCTAGTAATTCGCTTTAATTGCTTATTTGAAACTTTTGACATTTGATAGCAATTTAAACGTTGCCAGATGAGGCTCATGCAGTTGGAACCTGCAGGTGCTTCCTTGAGTGCCCAGCTTGAATCAAAGGAGCCCAGGGATGTGCCTGGCTGTGGTTGGGGCACCTGGTGCTGAAAGGTGCTGTTTTCTGGGTCTGTTTGAATAGATGCTGTGTGTCAGCCTTGGCAAGAATTTGCTTGGGGGGGGGCTCTCCTTTGGGAGGTTTCTGCAGAGCATGGTGCTGTTTGTTTTTCTTGGGAGATAGACTGCATGGCCTTTGGTTTGCCTGAGGCTTAATAGCGCTTGCAGCGCTAAGTCTTTCTGTATTTTAAGTCTAACCAGTAGCAATTTCTGCTGAAAGGTTAGAAAAATGTTTCTAAAATATTAATTACTTTCTTTCCTGACTAATATCTGTTAATTTAGTTACCTTCTGGGAGGGAAAGAATTTTCTTGCTTATGAGGGTAAGCAAATGGTGTAACTTCAAAGGATCTAAACCTCAATAAAAGAGATAAAAATGAACCAATGCCTTTCACTTGATTTTGTAAGTTGGTCCACTAATGTGAATGCAATTTATTGTTCAGTCAGCAGCAGGAGTAACTCTCCTTAGCCTGAAAAGTATTTTCTTTTTCTAAGTCAATAAATAAACAATAATTTAGATTATTGCAGAAAGAGCAACTTTTGTTAATGGCTTTTGGCTGCAGAATGATGTGATACTGGGTATACTCTGAATAGTTTCTATCAACACCGTACAGTGTCTTGTGAGATAGGTTACAAACTATTGCAGGAGTAGTCTAGCATCTGGAAATGAGATATTTGCTTGTGCTGCTGGTGCAGAAGTTACGCTGTGTTTTAGGACTTTCTGAGTTTACAACAGAGAGAAATAATGCAGTTGAAAAAGAATGAGCAAAGCCAAAGTACTAGTGCCAAGACTTCTTAAAAGAGTTTTATTGATGTGTGTTGTAATTAAAACCAGAATTAGCCAGTTTTCTAATAGGACATTAATTTCCTAGAGAGCAGTTGAAGCTTGGCATGAAGTAAAACATTGTTTAGAAATGAGTAGTGATCTGGGGATACCCCCAGCATATGTTGGATGGCTGCATTGCTAGCTTTGTGTGCTGCCATTATTAACCAGCAAATTAAATATTTTAATTTAAAATAATTATACAAATAAACCTTTGGCTGTGCTGTGATTTCATTAAAACCTTAATTGTTTAGAGGACTCAATGAGAGTGTGTGAAGTTGGGTCAGTTTTACTGCACAGCATTACTCTTGATAGCAGATTTACAACAGGGCCGGATTTAATCTCTTGAGTAATCTTTACAGTAGCAGGCTTGGGATGGGAAGGCATTTGTGCTTTTCAGGAGGTAGAAACACCTATCTCTGAACTGGAAACATAGAGCTGAGTTTTAAAATGTCTGGGCAGCCTTAAAATGAGCTTGTTGTGGGGAGCGGGGGGAATTACTCTGTGGAAACAAAATAGGTGTTGCTTTTAAATCAGCTTCTCAGTGTGCACATTGTCACACCTTCATACATGGCTGTAGGTTCAAATCTATTTCTCATCAAAGCAACTGCAGCGTAAGGGAATACTGCAACCATCTGGGTTGCAAAGATCAGAAGTAACAGCCCATGCTAGCAGAGGAGTTGGCTGTGGGCAGCACCATGTAAACTGTTTTTTATGCCACTTGATTTAATAATTTCTGAGGGTGAGGACAACAAAATGCTTACCAGGTCACACACTAATTTTTTTAAATGCTTTCAAGTCTAATTTTCCTGGGTTTAAGGTAGTGGTATGCCTTTGAAACTCATTATGATATTGGTAGGTACAGCATCTCAGCTAACATTGTTGCTGAGCATTGGAAACATAGGCACATTAGATGTCTCCAAAGGAGAGTTAATTAGAAGAATGAATTGTTATCGAGCACACCATAGCTGCACTGTTTAATTCTGATGATAATTTTCATGCTGGGTCTAATACAAATGAATTCACTTATGGTTTATTAATCCACTGTAACCTGCAAGTGTTTTAGGGTATTCGGGGAGTGGGAAGGCTGAGAACTACCAGAATAGATGTTAAGTACTTCCATGGGTGGAGAGCAGATTACAGAGAACTTTTGCCTTTTTCTTTCTTCTTATTTTTCTGTGTTGTTCTAACTCAGTATGTTTCTTTGCCTTTCCTCTCTTCTTTAGGACCCACAATTATCAGCTTTAATTTTTGACAAGCTTCAAGTGCCTGACTATTTACAGAAAAACAGGAATGAAGGAGAGAGCAGATGCGAAACTTGTGCCACCCACTTGAATCAGCTGAAGCAGGAAGCCATTCAGATGATGCAAACCCTCAATCAAACCAGCTACACAGAAATGCCCGACATCCCGCCTGGCACCGGGGCAATGACCAGCATGGTACCCAGGATGGTCACGCTCTCATCACAGAGAGACCTGCCACTCATTGCTGGGCAGGTGGGCAGGCAGCCTGGAAAGTCGATGAATCTCTTCTCTGGGGCAGAGCGGAAGAAGGGACTTGGATGGTCACAAGGCACAGGCGGTTTTCCAAACTCCAGTGTTCAAGTCACAGTGGCCCCCAGCGGTCTCAGTGGTGCTCTGAGCTCCGTCACCATCCAAGCTCAGCAGTACCTGGAGGGCATGTGGAGTATCTCTAGGGTGAACAGCTTCCTGCCTCAGGCTTGTCTAGTAAGTAGCGATAATTCAGATGTTTGAGTTTTATTTATGTGTGTGTGGATATACAGAGATAAAGACAAAACTTGAGATATATACATGTTTATCTTGGAGGGGATCAACTAATGGTATTCTAAACTGTGCTTGAAGAGCTGAAAAAGAGCTTTGAACAATGTTCTGTCAGGTGTCACAAGGAATTTGCTTGTTTACCTCAGATGATGATATCCTTTCCTCAGATGTTTTGGCACCTGTTTTAGCTTCATGTATATGGATGATATTATTAGACTGTCACATACCTGGTGACTCTTTTAGGAAAACCTAAAAGGCCAAGATTGTCACACATGAAACTCTGGGAACTTCATGGGGTTATACCAAAGATGAATTTGCCCCTCAAGTTTAGTCCCGAACTTTGAAGGCTGTTTTCCTTTCAGCAGATGCTGTCGATAGTCTATGATGGAAGGCATTAATCTTCAGCTTAGATGTGCTGCAAAAGAGCGTGCTGTAAGGGAGGGTGTTCAGAAGGTTTCTTCAGAGCCAAAGGCTTGTGAATGTATTGCATGTGGACTTTAAGCATTGATGTTGATTTCCTGTATTCTGTGTATATGTTAAGAACTTTCATGGGAAATATAGAGATGTGTGTTACCTTTAAAAGCAAGTTCATTACAGATTTCTGACTATCTATGGAACCATGCTAAGAGGAAGGATGTAGTCATGGCTTTTGACTAAGACTTATTCCTAAATGGAATTTAGGAATTTCTTAAAGGAAACAGAGTAATGTGAGTAATGATGAAATGTGTACAAATAGAAGTAATGGTTTTCATTTAAAGATGTTCTAGCAGATCTTGCAAGACCAAATATATTGATACTAGATAGCTTTAAGTTTAATGTAATGCCTTATGTGCTGTTATACATAAACATACCTAATATTGCTTGGTAGCTTCAGCTGGTTGAGCTCCCAGATTGTCAGAGATAAATATTTAAGAATGCTGCTGTGTAATGTTACTTTTATAGGGTGACTGTTTCCTTCCAGAAAAAGCCTGGAGACACAATACCTTCTGTCCATACTTCTTTCTTAAATGGAAGTTTGTAAGTGTGCATATATCCCACTTTTGAGAGGTTCCCATCTAAATCCAGTGAATCTCCATTAATATCATCTCTCTCTCTCTGATAAAAGAGAAAAAGGGAAAAGGGAAAAAACTGGCCCATTCAGCTCTTCATAGTCTATAAGAACTGCTGCTATTAGTGCTTTTCTCTAAAATGCTGCTCCATGCATTAGGGATCGATTTGGGTGATGTAAGGCATTTGATACTATCTTTTAATTATTTGTTTAAATTCTGTGTATATTGCAGAAATGTAGAAAAAATGTGGGAAAGCTACTGGATTAAGAAGCCTGTACTTCCTGAAAGCAAAAGTATTTCCATTTCTCTGCTCATTCCTTGTCTGCCCTCATGCTTGTCTTGAATAATTCACTAACAGCCAGCTCCAGATTTCTTCCTCCTTAATGATGCTGACTGATAGATGTGGTTTTCCCAAACCACTGCATTATTCTAAGATAAAACTGAGTTGCCTCATTTAACCCCTGTGAAGGAAAAATATGTATAATGCAACAGAGCTTAAGTGTGATCTAGAAATGTGCAAAGAAACTCAGTAGCCTGGAAAACAGTGACCTTTAATGAAAGGACAAACACTGTTAGACTGTGAGTGTTGGAGCCTGCTTGGATGTCATCCAGGCATCTGCAAGGACAGTTCAGATTTAGAAGCAGTTTTTGGAGAGAAGCTTGGCTTCCGCTGTTTTCTTTCTTCTTTTCCTTTTTTTTTTCTTTTCCTTTTTATTTCATTCATTTAAGCCCAAATGTAGTTAGTGAAGACTGTGTGGTGCATCTCTTGCCAGACTCTGCTTTCTCTGCCTCTCTGAACTCTACTGTATTATTAAAAGCCTTACGACTGATGAAGCTGCTTGGGTGGGGGAGGCAGAAAGCGCTTCCCTGTGCTTTTTCCCTTGAGGAATCACAGGTGTGAAGGAAACAGGATTGGAGTAATTTCAGGAATCAGCTAGTATAGTCCTTGCCTAGGACTGCATCCACTGCAGGGCATCCTTGTCCAATGCTCATCTCGCCTCATCTTACAATTTTGCAGACTGGGGTTCCCTGAATTCTGTTGGTTTTCAGGTCTGAACTTCCTTTCCTGTTAGAAAAGCTTACTTTTTTTTTTTTTAACCTAGGTAAGATAGATGACTTGGGCTGTTGTTTTCTGAAGTTGTGTGGTTCAGTAGATACTCTGGAGAGAAGGAATGCCTTCCAGAGACAACACTTGAGAGGTGGGCCACTGCCAGCCTCATGATGTTCAACCAAGGCAGTGCTACACCTGGGTCGGGGCAGTCACAGTCACCACCACAGGTTGGGCAGAGAAGAGATTCAGAGCAGCCCTGCAGAGAAGGACTTGGGGGTGGTGGTCGATGAGAACATGAACATGAGCCGACTGCAGTGTGCGCCTGCAGCCCAGAAAGCAACCGTATCCTGGGCTGCATCAAAAGGAACGTGACCAGCAGGGCAAAGGAGGTGATCCTGCCCCGCTACTCTGCTCTCCTGAGACCTCACCTGGAGCATTGTGTGCAGTTCTGGTGTCTTCAACATAAAAAGGACATGGAGCTGTTGGAACAAGTCCAGAGGAGGCCATGGATGATGAGGAGGCTGGAGCACTTCCCATATGAAGATAGGCTGAGAAAGCTGGGACTGTTTATCCTGGAGAAGAGAAGGCTGTGTGGAGACCTCCTAGCAGCCTTCCAGTATCTGAAGGGGGCCTATAGGGATGCTGGGGAGGGACTCTTCATTAGGGACTGTAGTGACAGGACAAGGGACAACAGGTTAAAACTTGAGCAGGATAAGTTTAGGTTAGATATAAGGAAGAAGTTCTTCAATGTGAGAGTGGTGAGGCACTGGAATGGGTTGCCCAAAGAAGTGGTAATTGCTCCATCTCTGGCAGTGTTCAAAGCCAGGTTGGTCAGAACCTTGGGTGACATGGTCTAGGTTGAGGTGTCTCTGCTTATGGCAGGGGGTTGGAATTAGATGATCTTAAGGTCTTTTCCAGTGCTAACCATTCTGTCATTCTGTGATTCTAAGAAGTTGGAGACAGGACTTAGGTTTAAGATTAAGACAGGAGAGAGCTGTGGATATACATAATTTCAGAACTTTTGTCTTTAGTAACATAGCCCATCTTCTTATGGGGCTATGCTGATCTGGCTAGAGGAATTCTGGAGCAAGAAGAAGAGGAATTGCAGTAGAAAGGACAGCATTAAATGTCCTAATTGTTGTGTGTAATGTGACTGCGTCTTGGAGTCTTTGGCCTCCATTTATGCAAGTTGCTGTACAAATGCAGAAGAAAAATACGGCCTTTTTCTCGGGGAGTATACAGTTTCAGTTACAAGTTATTTTTACCATCCTGTAAATACCTGTTTCACTGGGAATCTGTACTTTTGCCTTGTTTTCTTACCAAAGGAAAGACTCCCAGTGTGGGTCTTGAAACAAGTGTCAAACTCCCTGGTAGGAAGCTGTTAAACAAATGCCTTACCTCTCAGTGATTTGACTCAGTGCTGCATACAAAAGTTTGAGCATGATTAATTTCCTAAAGATGGGAACATGGACACAGTAAAGGCTGGGCTTCACCTCAACTATTTTCAGCCACCAGAAAGGCAGGTGTGTATTCTAAACTAATTACTGAATCTTCCTTTGTAGTTGTGGGAGAGCAATAGGCACCTCCAAGGATGCTTTGTCCTTCTCATTTTGGATGTCCATCTTGGCTTGCCTTGTCTGATGAAGGTGCCTGTGGCTTTCTGCTGGTGCTGGCAGAGCCCAGCTGGGTGAATGTGGAGCAAGCCTTTGCCTGGGTGGCTGAGACAGGATGCCATGCGCTCAGCGCTTTGTGGACATGAAAATAAACCCCCAGAGTATGGCTGTCAAACCTCAGAGACCTCATGTCTACAAATATTTCTCCAGGATCCATGTATTTTGTTAATTTATGATTAGTTTCAATAGCATTGGTAGTGGAATTAACTGCAGAGATTAAAAATACGACATGATTTCTGCTTTTCTAATTTTCCTCCCGAGCCTCGCATGTATTACCTTGTAATGTCACTTACGGTTGTGAAAACACTGCTGGGCTGAATGCTGGAGGTCAGAAGTGCAGGACATCGTAACTTTTTAATATATGTTTGGAGTTCAGGTGTGAAATCCGTTATATAGATGATAATTTTTTTTGAACTGGGGTATGTCTTTAAAGCATAGCGTGGGTGCTGCTCAAACCAGGATAATAACTATGGGCTTCGGGAGCTATGAAGAGGAACAGTAATTAAAGGAGGAAGGTCCAGGCAGGGGAAGACTAGGCTTGCACTGAAGGTGCAGAAGGTGAAGATGTAATCAGCTGCTTTACCCAAGTGGCCTGTTGTGGAAGATTACAAAAACTAATCCCCAGTAGCAGAGATGGCCAGATGGTCAGCAGTCTGACCAGCCAGCAAGCTCTGTAGAGGGGGGAGCTGGTGTAACTCCGGGTAAGACAGCTGATCTGTTGTGGCCAACTTTAATAAATAGTTTTATATTGATGTTTTTAATTCTAGACCTGACAAATGAATGTAAGATTACTACTCAAATCGAGAAACATGTTAGCAGTGCTCAGCATTGCCACTTAGTCTAACACAGAAGCAGAGGAGTGAGGAGAGTTCAGGCTTCCTAGATGTGTTGGAATCTGGCTGAGAGGCAGAACGTTAAAACCACTGAAAATACCTTGTACACCTTTTAGAATTATCTGTGCGTATTATGGAAAAAAGAGGTCTTACTGTATGTCTTCAGTTGACTGTTATTAGCATGCACTGTTATGTATTACATAGAAGTGGTAAAGTTGCCATGCCATGTGCTATAGAAGTATCATAGTGAAATAGAGCTTGTTTAGCAAATGGCTTTTTCTTTCATCTTATGCAAAATTAAATCCTTGACATTCTATGTTTCTAATTTGAATATATACAACTGGTACTAGTTCTAAGGCAGAATATTTTGGCTCTGTGAATCTTTATGAGTTTCTAAGTTGTTTTAGAAATGTATTTAAAAATGCGCCATTAGGAAACTGGAAAAGTTGGGCACTGGAAAACGAAGTGACTCAAGTGAGACTTTTAAAGCATATGTATTTAAAGTTGTAAATTTATTCAAAGACCAATATATGTCCCAGAAAATTTGGATACTTCTAAAGTTAGGTATAAGTTTATGGCCTGGCTCAGAGAGGGAGCGTTCACCTGCAGCATGTGCAAATGGGTGCATGTACTTTAATTTGAAAGGAGTTGTCTTTGTTTTTATGTGAGAAATCTCTACTTCCTAGGAATGCCTACTACTTGCGCTAACCTAAACCAGGTGGATTTCTCTGAGGGTAGTTCAGCCTCTGTTTACTTTCATTAAATTCTCTGTGTTTATAGCAAGGATGACTTAATTCTGCTTAAAAGATGCCATAAAAAGCGGACTGTGGAAATCAAAAGAATGACAAGATTTATTTTCCAGCATTTTTTACTTTGATAAATGTCATTCCAAATGGATTTTAAAATTAATTTTTAAAATCCTCTTGATAGCTTTCTTGGTGACCTTTTATTAATACAGTGCATGAAATATAATTTGTAACGAAACAATTAAAATATAGTGCTTTGACCATAAATCATGTCTGAGACATCTGAATGGCTGCGAGCTTTGGGACATTTCTCAGACTCCATGAATAACATCTTGATTCTGCAGAAGTTAGTAGCCAACCTCAGACAGGTGTCAGGGCCCAGGCTGCATAGAGGTTGTTCTGTTTTCTGTTTGGCTTTAGTGGTTTTGGTGTTACCGCTCTTGTAGAGGAAGTACATAAAGGAAAGGGGGTGACAAAAAAAGAAGTTAATCTCCAGAGTCACTCTCCATAACAAGTCTCAGCAGTGGAAGGAACCTTTTTGATCCATGTTACTAAATGCTTTCTCATACCAGCCCAATTTATAGTCCCCATGGAAAAGACTTTTTCCTGAGACTTTCACATCTCAGCTGGGCAGTAATGCCTTGCGTTGCAGTTTTCTGCCTTAGTAAATATGGGGGGTGTGTGTGTGTAATGTGCGAGGATGATGCTGTGCGTACTGGTGCCATGCATTTGAAGTCAGCAAGACCTGCTCCAGCAGCCAGGTAGCAGGCTGGGTTGGAAATTCAGCCTTAGACACATATAAAACAGAGGGCTGAATTTTTATCTGTAGCTGCTAAGGTCTTCGTGCTCTCTTCTACTAGATTTCCCCCAGTATAGGATGCTGAAGTTGAAAACGAGCTTGCTTTTAAATGTATTCCCAGATATCAGAGTGATTTAGGAAAAGTGTGAAGAGTTGACAGAAAGGGTATTGGCTACAGGATGAACATTTTCTTAGGTGAGGGTGTGGATTGCATGTCTTTATTTGACACTTTGGCCATAGTATTGGTTTTATGGTTGTGGGACAGGGTAACTATAAGCAGGACTCAGACCCTCTTGTGGCTCAGATTACCACCTGAAAGCAGTTCTTTTGATCTTTCACCCCTCTAGGCTAAGCAGTTGTTATTACAGCTCTCACAGGGAAACAAGTCCATACTCGCCTTTGTTGACAACTGAAGTCAATAGGCAGTAATAAAGAATGTTGGCCCAGACTTCACCTGTACTCATCAGAAGTAGATTTAAGACAAGCAGACTTCAGAGATTACATGAAAATGATAATTCACCTGATTTACCTTTGACCCACAGGTCATTCTGTCATATAGCAAGTGTATCATAAGCTACACTAGGATGAAAAATCCCCTCCTTTTTTATCCACAATATTTACATTTTCTACTCTTGCCTTCAAACTGGTTTTTAAAGGATGGCCTTTTCTGTTCAATTAGTTCCCTTCAGCTCTTTTGCTTTTGCTGGTCCAGTTAAACTGCACATGTGCTCCACTTTGAATTCTTCAGTGAACTGACTTAATCAATGCATCCCACACCACCCAGTATTAGAAATCACCTTACAAGGAGGCTCATACTTTTTGGTTGGAGACATGTCTCCAACATTTGAGACAGACTCCAGATATCCAATGTAGAAATGCTTTTATGAGGCTGCTGTTTATCTGCACTGGCTATGTTGATTGTTAAGGATAGGCTGCAGCTGAATAATGCCCTTTGGTTTCAGAGCTTAATGCAGCAGGGAAACCAGATAAATTCAGGCTAACCTGAGACCTTCCTGTCTGCAAGCTGGTTAAGAGAGTCTTTTGCAGTGGTCTCTATACCACATGGAAGGAACATATTTGCATGGCTGGATGCAGATGTGTATTGCTCAGTTCTCCTGTTTGCGTGAAATAAGATTGAACATTGTACTTTTTCTGGGAACAGTGCTTTAAATTTAACATTTGCACCATAGGCTAGGTACTGGAATGTCGGCGTGCTGTGGTCATGGGCCTGCAGGTAGTCAAGCTGTGTGCACAGTGTGAGCATTGCCAAAATCATCTCCTGTTCTTTTCGTGGCATGAGTGTCTGAGCACGGGGCACATATTGATGCTCTTTGTTACTTGCAACTAGAATCACTGAAATGCCTTGGGTGGTAGTCTCTGAAAGGAGTCTTAAAAAGCATCAATAGAAAATGGATCTACTCTTCAGTTTCAGCACTTGGGAGAGAATTTATGATGTATAGATAGAGTTCACAGATGTTTCAAGTATTGCATATGTGTGTGTTTAATAGAATGGATTGCTGTTTTACTGAACATAGTGTCAAATGAGCTCTGTTAATTGAAAAAGATTTTTCACATTATTGCTAATGATGTGACACAGTTTTGTTAGCGATGGTGTATAAAATAGCAGTACTTGAAATGACATTAATGTATGCACTGAAATTATTTTTTCCCCATTTACATGCATTATTGGTTTTATTTCATTGTTGGGGAGCTAATGGATTTATAATTAGAATACAGTCGCTGTAAGCAATGTTGAGATTTAGACTTATAAATAGAACTTTAAAACTATGATGAGGTAATGTCCCAGTGTAACAAAGGATCAATAATTAGAGGTTTACTTTGAATGTGGAAGTAGAGCTTGTGAGATTCAAGCGTGAAAAACTTCTAAGGAAGTGAATCTGTAGCTGATGTAGTTACACCTTTTCCAAAGCTGCCTGTTATTATTACTACTTTGGTGCCCAAACACTTCTGAGTTAATTCCTCAGGGTTTGCAGAGCTGCCACTATCTCAAAACTGGATTAGTTTGGTCTTTTCTGATACCTTAGTTGAAGGAAGTGTTTGAAAGGTACTGTAGACAGGAATCCATTGCTGTGGTTTTGGTGTTGTTGGGCAGAAGTAATGAATTCACTGTTCAGTACTGCCTCCTTCTGCTTCTCTAAACTGATGGTGATAAAGCTGAGCAGGGCAGTTGGCTGCTGTGTGGGAGGAGATGGAAGTAAAAGAATAAAGAAAGGGAGAGTGGCCTTTGTGGTGCCTGGCATGGGAAGGATCTGGTTTTAATTGGTTCATTCAGACTAGCTGTGTAGACATCCCCAAGTATCCCTATCCTCTCCTGATGACTGAAGTACTCATGGGGGCCTATGGGACTAGCACAACTTCCTATTATTAGTTAAGCTAAGGAGGTCTCTAGTGAAAAGATTGGATGGGAATGGTAAGACCATTAGCCATACCCTAATGGGTCTCAAGCCAGCCTATCTAGCCCAGGTCTTTTTCCAGCAGTGGAGCTGGAAATGGTGTTTAGGGAGATCTGTGGAACTTGGCTGTTTACTGCAGTCTGCTCATACTCCCCAGTGTGCTTAGTCGGGAAAGTCTCAAGGACACATCCCTGTCTGTTCCTTTTAGTATCTGTTTATGGACCTTCTGTCCAGAAATTAATCTAATCCCTCTCTGACTCTGCTGATGCTCTTTCCCTTCACAGCCTCATATGTCAGCAGGTTTCACAAGTTCATTATTCCAGTGCAAAGAAGTACTCTCTTTCAGCTTACCTAGCACCTCCACAACTTTGTAAACCTTGATTAGGCCCCCCTTATCTTTCCTCTCTCCACCATCTCCCTTCCTGATTCAGCTGCTCCATCTTCTTGATCGTTTACTTGCTTGTCTCTGTCATTTCTCTTACTCCGCTAGCCCTCTCTTGAGATGCACCTGGTAGTCAATATGTGGATGCACTCCTTGCTCTTTGTGCCCTGCCTTTTTGTTTGGCTGCTTCATTTCATGATTGATTTCTTCATTGCTTGATTTCAGGGGAACTGTCGACAACCCTTAGGTCTTGTAAGTTGTAACTGCAAGTTCCAAGTTCAGCACTGTTTCGGATTCATTTAGGTTATTTCCACCTAAATACACTGTCGTTATATATGTTAAATCTCACCTGATGCTTCTTTTCCCACTCACATTTGGAAGTTCTTCTGGAGTTCCTCATTACTGCCATGGCATTTGGCCACTTGAAAATGTTTTGGGATATTTACAGGCTTGCAGATTTCACTCTAGTCTTGGTGAATCATGACTGTTTGTGTCTGGGTTATATGGTTCTCACATGGGGAGTAAACAGCAGGTCAGCAGTGAACAGTCACAAGAAAAAAAGAGCAGCATCTGCATAGCTCTGTCCCTGATTTGGGACCTCAGTGTCCTTCAACAGTGATCACATGTAGTCAAGAGTTGTCCCTGCGTCTTCAAACTTAATGCTGCTTCATGAGCTTACCTGTAACTGAATCTTGTTCTCTAGATTTAGGTGTATTGAAGACCCAGTTTTCCCTTCAGATAACAGTGGCTTGTACCTCTTCGAGTGAGGTACTAGTCAATGGGTGCCTTGCGTGTGGTAGCTGTCAGGCAAATTGATCCCAAGGGATGTACTCTTTAATGTAGTTAGATCAAATATATAAGCAGTTCAAGCATAATTGCAATAGAAATTAGCTATGACAGTCTCCATCCACCTTTGCTTTTATTTAATGACATTGTATGTCAATCACTGTAATGATGTAATGATGATAATAAAATGTAATTCTGAGGAACATGATTATTCCATTTTGCTGAATCAAGTAATCAAGGCGCAGTGAGATTTTGCCTACAGTTGGTGAGAAATTTTGTTGTTGAGTCAGGAAGGTGACACCAGTTCTCCTAATTCAAAGCCATGTATGTGTCTTGTGTTTTGCTGCTGTTCGATGCATCTGGCCTGTGGAAGTCAGTCCTAATGGAAAAGCATTTGTCATGTAGGAAACCCAATCTGAAGCTGACAGAAATGTGCATTATTATGAGGTTGTTAATGAATTCCTTTGCTTGCTTATATCAGCCTCTGACAAAAAGCAGGGATTCAGCCCTATGTTTGTCCACTTGAATAAACATCCTGAGCAGCACACAAGTATAGTTTTTGGTTTTGGTGGCTGTAACTATTGTAATACATGTCACCAGGGAGGGATCTGGGCAACACTTTCTGAAGCTTGCCTGGAGGCATAAGAAGAAACAATGTCTCTAGCCTGTGTTTTGTTTTTTTTATACCCACTGCACATGAAAAGTCCAATTTGAGGGTTCTATGTCCTTCTTGATAGCCTTTTTCTTATCCTTCTGACTTTCCATGCGGTGGGTTTATGTGTGCAGATTGTGTGACTGGTGATCAAATAGTTGTGAAGAAGGAAAAAAAGGTATTACTTGCTACCTCTCTTGGTGCTCATGTCCCAGGTGACTGAAGTGTAAAGTAATAGGTCCATTGCTACCTGGTGGCCTATTTACCAGAATCCTGGTTGCAGAGACCTTCCAGCCTGAGAGCACAAGCAGGCTGAAGAAAGCAATAGATGTGTTGTAGATGAAGGAGGCCTGCCCAAAACCTTAATGAATTTCTCAGGGGCCAAGGAATAGGGTTTAGGAGGGATCTGGGTCAGACGGAAATCAAGACCCTGTCAGAGGGGAACAAGCTGCTGCTGCTTCATCATTGTACTGCCAAGGACATCAGCACTGGATGCAGCTGGGTGCATTTGCCCTGGTGTTAAAGGAGGAGCTCCTTCCTGCATATGAAGCACAGGCTGCCAGTGATTTTTGGTAGTGAAGGTTAAAACCTGTTCTAGTAATTCAGATATTACTCTAAATATCAAGGGCCCCGAGATTGTCTTTGGATCTCCTATATATTACTTTCCAGTCTGTGACAGCAGACAGACCCTCCTATTTCTATTCAGTTCTACTTTGTGATTTTAATTCCTTCTGCCTCATCTTCAGAGATCAATGAATTAAAGCCAGACATTAGCAACTCTTGTAGCTGAAAATGTGTTTTGGGGGAAGGGATACTGTGCGCTGCCTTTGATTTGCGTCAAGTAGGAGAAGCGTATAAAGTCCAAAATGACAGATTTAGGCATAGTTATTACCACATTGCAGCTGCGGGTTATAAAATGACTACAGTAGTCTATTGTAGTTACAAAATGACCTAGCTATTTTATAATGATTCCTGGCAAAAGTGTTGTCAAATCGCAGTAAAAAGTTTATCCAGAACACGTTTAACTTCAGCCTGATGTATGCAGCATTGTTAGCTTTATGTAATGCTAGTCAATCAGGAGGAGACATTTCACACAGAAGAGGTGTGCAGGACTTACTCATGCTTGTGGGAATGTAGTATGAGCATTATCCACATAGATATTTATGTTGCATTTGTTCCAGTCAGTAACAGTAGGTTGTAAGACTCTTAGCGTGAATCATTAAGGGGAAAATTACTGTTTTATCATATGCAAACAGTGGATTTAATATATTGTAAAACCTTTAGATGAAGCACTTTTTACAATTTAATTGGCTGTGTCATTCTTGTCTGAAAGGGGAAAATAGTGATTTGAAGTACGTACTCAAAATTCTGCATGCCGGCTGCTAGTCAGAAAGGGGGAAAAACAGCTTAGGAAAGGTGGAAAAAAAAAAGGCACCCCAGTACAGACTCAGGTTTCATCTTGCCTGATCTTCACCTGCAGTTGACTGCTGAAACCCTGTTGAATGCGCTCATCACCACCCTAACAGGAAAGAATTTCTTCCTTATATCCAATCTAAACCTCTCCTGTTTAAGTTTGAATCATAGAATCATAGAATAGTTAGGGTTGGAAGGGACCTTAAGATCATCCAGTTCCAACCCCCTGCCATAAGCAGGGACACCTCACACTAAACCATGCCACCCAAGGCTTCATCCAACCTGGCCTTGAACACTGCCAGGGATGGAGCATTCACAGCCTCCCTGAGGAACCCATTCCAGTGCCTCACCACCCTAACAGGAAAGAATTTCTTCCTTAGATCCAATCCAAACTTCCCCTGTTTAAGTTTGAACCTGTTACCCGTTGTCCTGTCACTACAGTCCCTAATGAAGAGTCCCTCCCCAGCATCCCTATAGGCCCCCTTCAGATACTCGAAGGCTGCTAGGAGGTCTCTACGCAGCCTTCTCTTCTCCAGGCTGAACAGCCCCAACTCTCTCAGCCTGTCTTCATATGGGAGATGCTCCAGTCCCTGATCAACTTTGTGGCCCTCCTCTGGACTTGTTCCAACAGCTCCATGTCCTTTTTATGTTGATCTTAAGGTCCTTTCCAACCCTAATTATTCTATGATTCTATGATTATGGGTCCAATATTTTGAAATTAAATAAATTGTATTGGAGTTCTGACTCTGATTACACAGATGTGTTGTCAGATTCATTGACACTTCTGTAATTTTCTCCATTCCCTGCACTGTGAATATATTCTTGATACTTATATTTAGACATCAGATCTTATTACTTTCTTTTGCAGCTCTATCCAACCACCTGGTTTTCTTCTGCCCTGACAGCACTATCCAGCAATTGATCTGTTTTTAACTCTAGAGTTTTATATTCCCATGCTGTTCTTGCCTGTTGCCAGGCACCTATTTTTCATGTGTTACAAAGTGGCAGCAGCTAGCTTGGCTCTTTTGGATCCCTGGACAAAGGTCAATGTCCAGAGAACGAAAATACTCAGGAACTGGAAACATGATGGCTTAGTTTTTGGCTTTGAGCTTCAAACTTGTAAAGAGCTTGTTAGGTTATAATTGCCCTTCAGATGGTAATGGTCTGGCAGTCTACTGTGTACTGTGTCAAGTGTTGTCCTTGCTGTGCTCTTAGTGGTACCAGTTTTCATGTGACTTCAGAGAGAGTAGAGGATTAGCTGGTTTCCAGAGGGTTAATGGCTTTAGTCCGGCAAATCTTTGCTTAGAAAATTAACGAACATTAATCTCAGGTTATAGGGGCCTATGACACTTCAAATATTCAGTGCAGTCAGGAACACTTTATAGTGACAAGGTTGTGATTTCTGCATTTGATCATGAGTGATTTATGAGAATTTAGTAAATGGTGAAGCTCAGTTCCCTCTCAGCTGCAGACTGGAGTCCTCTCTGTGCAGACTTGCATGACTTAAAATCATGCACAGTTGCTCCCATTCCTCTAGAAAATTGTACTTTTCACACGCAACCCCCACAAGAGCGTGGCTTGAGATGAGGGAGGTACATGAAGTAATTCCTATGTTTAGTTTAAAAAACAAAGCCCCTTTATCTTATTCATACCCTTTCAGGAGCTGTAAGCGATGCAAACCAAAATCAAGGTGTGATAAACCAGAGTGGTCCCATTAGTTGTCTTTGGTTTTCCTGCCTAAGGGAAAATTGACTTGGAACTCACAAATTCCATCATACCTGAGCCCCCCTCATCAGCTGAGGGACACAGCTGTCTCAGGGATTGCTGAACATGGTTGTGCTGGAAAACCCTGTTTCTTTGCATGGTGCAAGCAGTCCTTGGAATAAAGCCTAAACTTGGAATAACTTGTTTTGTGCTTTTTCAGCTTCTTGCCATGTAGAAAAGCTGATGTTACCTCTGTGCCAATTGGGTAATCGATGAAAAAGATAATGAACTTAATGAAAAAGATACAGATTGTTTCTGCAGTAGTCTTCTGATGATTTAATCGTGCACATGTTCACTTTTTTCTCCCTTTACAAGAATTGGTGCTTTCTCCTTGTCTTCCCCTCATCCTCCTTTCATACACCTACAGAACTGAGACTAAAACCTTCAAATCTACTGAGAAATTAGTTTGAATTCTCAAAAGCCTGTAGTGTGGAAATGGCAATTTACAGACAACCAACTTAGATACGTTGGTTTGAAAAGTGTATTAACCATCTGGTATCTGAATATCAGGTTTGATTTGGATATTTCAAGTTAGATGCCTGATACATCCACAATCATTTGTCTCTTATAACTGTAGACTTCTAAGTTCTCACAGAAACAAAAAAGTAGTGGAGAAGGAATGTATGTTGCTGACATTGCTGAAATTGCAAATGTGAATAGCTTTTACAGGAATTGATCTCTGAATGGATTCCAGTCAGTTCTTACAAATCTGCTGCATTGTACTTTAAAATTCACCCAAGTATCATGCTAACTAAAGATTTCATATAAATGATGGCATAATCTAAGGCTAAATATTATGCTTTAGTTAAAGCACAACTGGTTAGAAAGATATTGCTGCTTCTGCCTTCCTTTTTCAATATTTTGCTTAAACATGATTTTCTTTGTTTCACAGTCCTGTTGTCTATCATAGCCCCTGTTGAAAGTGAATGGAAACATGTCATGGGAATTCATCTTAAGCCTCACATGAGATGGTTGTGATTGTCTTCCTGGCAGAATATATTCAAACACTGATGCTAGCCTGCCAGTGATGGCTGGTTGGGTTTCCTTTTCTTGCTGGTCATCATGCCACTTGCCACTCTGTATGGCATCCCTGTGATGTACCAGTTTGTGAGCCCCACACACTGCCTTCAAAGGGTCTGATGTAGGTCTCTTATTCTGCAAATTGCTTAGTTCATAGTAAGCTCTATTTATTATTAGCATTTTGTGTCAGTTCATGTAACTCAGAAGTTGAGGTGTCACACTGAATTTCCCCCAGTGTACATATGTTCCGCCATGCCATATACTTTCTGTAACTGGTATAGGTCAAGACCACACATTTGTTGCTTCAGTTCATTAATGATCAAGTATCTGCTTTATTGACTGCCTCAAGGTCTTCATTCCTCTGTCACTTAGTTTTAAGCAGTTAACCACATGAGCAGATCTGATCCTTGTCCAAACATCTCTGTTTCTGTCTGTCATTGCCAGTAGATTGTGGATGGGACAGATAAATTTGCCTTTTTAAAGCATCTGTTCATGCCATACCATTTCTTTGTCCCAGTCTTGATCTCTAGCAGTGCTTGGTCTCTGCCCTTCTGCCTGCATCACTAAGAAATCTGATCTCATGAGACATCTGTATTATAAACTGAAGGGTTTTGCAGGGGGTTATTTTAAGTTTCCAGTTAGGCTTCTAGCATGGGTAGTTTTGCTAGGATTAAGTTAATCTGTGTGAATAATCTTCTGTCTCTCAGCTTCAGATCTCTTAGGTGATCTTAATAAAAGTACTTCTTGTGTAGCAGTCTATGGTAGAGTGTCAGCCAGTCTATAATGCTGATAATACTATAAACCTTTAAAGAGCAGACCTTCAAAAGAGCCGGGAGCACTTTTTTCCTGTTGACTTTGCCTGGAACTGGGAATTCAGCGCTCAGCCTATGGGAATGAGTCCACATGAAACTCTAGTCAGCCTTTCATGCGCCAGTTGAGCAGTACTTGGTTGGCAGAGTTGGTACCTAATAGCTGGGTTGTCTCCGTTCGCATGAGAAAAACTCAGGGTTGTCAGTGCATGAGAAAATGGAGGGTGTGTATGTAAGTGGGAAAGTCCTGTGGCCATGTCTGCGTATCTGCAGTTGTAAAACATGATCTACGGCAGCACCAAATTGAAAATTTGGTGGCATCCCAGGAAGTCCTTAATTGTGTTTGTGCTTCGTTACAAGGCTGCCTCCTTTTCTGGAATTTATTTTAGCTAATTAGTTGGGAATGTCAAAGTGGTATTTCAGAGGACAGAAACACCATATATTATCATACATAAAGCAAAGCAATTAACTCTTCTGACAAATATTTATTGTGGTGTCGCCTTTAATTACATCTTCAGAACTCCTAGACATAGAGCAGGTTCTTCCGAAAAAGTGGCCTTCCCAGCACTGTCAATGAGCATTTGACTGATGGGGCTTAATTGAACTCAGTGCTTAAAAAGTTGGTGGCCTAAACATGCAGATACCAACGTGACACAATTTCACAATACAGGTGTCTGCTATTTTGGCAAAACCCTCAAACAGTTCCCCTTTGCTCTCCTCTACCCTCCCACAACTTTGCTGTACATACCACGAATGCATTATGCTGGAGAAGATGCTTCTCCAGTCACTCCTCTTCTTCCACTGGAACACAGGTTACAGGAGAAAAAATTGCTGTGCACTTGTGCTGCTGAGATAAATAATACTGAGAAGTAGGGCTGTATATTTGTTTTTTTAAAAAGCATTCTTTTTTAATTTAGTTCTTGGTGTTATTCATGTAGAAACATGTTACAAATGTGACTGGTAAGTTCCCCTTAAACACAGATATTGTAGGTGATGTGTCACTGAAAAATAATTCCTGACAGTTATAACTGAACCAGATAAACAGTTCTGCCAGCTCCCAAATAACACTGTAAAACAAAAGTGTTCTGCTTATCATTTTCCATTTCTTCATGCCTGCCAAACTATTTAACTGTGCATTACCCATCACTAATGGTCTGTGTGTTTTCCTGCTCATCTGCTGTGGTCATGGTTTTTACCTTCTCTGTAGCAGGACCTGTGCACACTTGTCCAAATGTAGTACTCCTCAACTGCTGCTAATCTTTACCTTCATCCTTGCAAAGATGCCCTTTGGAAGTGCTGCATGAGGTTTCTCTCTGTCATGGCCATTCAGAAAGTAACCTCTACGTATGTTTTTGTTCCTTTTTTTTTTCCAGGCAGAAACAGCACCAGAGAGTGGCCAAGATGGTCCCAATGTTCAGACCAGCTCAGGACAGCACAACTCTGATGCCGCAGGAGCAGGTGGCTCAGCAGCCTCACAGAGCATGGTTGCTCCAGCTGGGGTCTCAGCAGGTACTTCAGCTGCAGCATCGTTCTTCATAAGGTAGTTTTTCCTTTCTACTTTCTGTAACTGCTCACAGGTTTTCAGATGTTTGTGAAATGCTGTTCAATCTTTGCCATGGGTAGAACGTGCATGTGGTGCTGGTTGTTGAGAGGTGAAGTTGGTCACCTAGTTGTAACTGTGGCTTTCTGCTGCCCCTGGGGAGCAGGGATGTGATGGTGGACACCCCCTTTCTGTCTGGACACCTGAGCAGGAACCTCTGTTGACCAAAACTCAAGAAAATGTGTGTTGGTCTATGCCTAGTTCTTAATAGATATTTCCACCTGCAGCAGGTCTGTTATTCTGTAGGTCTCCTCAGAGCAGAAGCTGAAATGACAAGGTTTTTTCACTCAGATCTAAGTAAAAAAGTTAGTCTTATTCAGTAGAATGGCCTATGTGTACAAATAAATTTTTCCATAGCTGGTAGCAGTTTAAGACATTCTTTGTAGCAGTAGCCCAAAACTATTTTTTTTCCATTCCAGAGTCTTATAACATAAATGATGTTAGTTTTGTTTGTGAAATGTTTGTTGTAATTAGCAAGGTTCATTATACTCAATAAGCTGTCAAGCAGATGGTATTTAAAACGACAGAATTCAGGGCTTTGTACTTTCATTCCAAACTCCTTTTTCAATTCAGAATGGAACATGTTTTGAGATGATATTGAAAATCTTACATCTATGAATGGAGTTAAAGTCAAATTTGTGCACCGAGTGCTTACACAATGGTAATTGTATTGTTTCCTTTATCTTTAATACACTTTGCACGATTAAATAAACAGTGTTTTCTTTAAGTTACAATCTGACCTCAGAAGGAGCTTAATTTCTCAAGTTCTGCTTTTTAGAAGAACATCATACAGTGAGTCTTAAGCATTATATGCCTACATACCACAGTCTGTCTGTATGCAAGAGATTGGGAAATGACTGTCCCAAGAGTGATGTGCCTAAGTGTGTCATGTCTCTGCTAAGTGCTGCAGGTTTAAAGTTAGCACAGAGAAATGGTTGCCTACAGAGGATGATTTGTTTCATTTTAAGATAGGTATCTGAAATCAGTGGTAGCAGAGAGGAAAGTTTAAGGGGAAATGCTCAGGCATCTCTCTTATTTAGTTACCTAAATAAGGACAGATGAATCCTCTCTGAAGTATCTAGATTGAACAGAATGGCAGCTTTCATTACAGTATTTCATACTGTGGGTATGAACAGTGTGATTTAGCTTGATCTAAATCTTGGATTTATTTTAGTGTGAATCTGTACTTCATAACTATAAAGACTGACTTTTCACTGGGGAATCCAGAAAATAAAATACTGTCTTCGGAAGAGAGAGGAAGAAATCAGTGCCTAATAATCTGAAATAACCCTCAAAAGCTTCTCTCCTGGTGATGCTTCTGTCTCACTGGCCAGCAAAGCTCAGTTGTTGCTTTGTTGTAAAGTGATTGTCACTGGCTTGGTTCAAAGATTCTTGAAGAAGACTGTAACTGACATCATCGTACTTTGGATCAGGCCCTAATTGCTTATCATGAATCTGTCTTTGCCTTGAGTGAATCAAAGTTTTATAGCTTAAAAGCTATGTGCTAGCTAAAACATTTTAAAACCCATTAGTACATTGCTTATTCCCTATCCATATTTCCTTTGTGCAAAATTGATTGTCCTCAATTTTTTAACCAAAGAACAGGATTGGTTGATTTTTATTTTTTCTTTTTTTTGTGGTTGTTGCCGCAGAGACTTAAGTGAGAAATGAAGTTTTCCTTTGACAGTTATCAGTTACCTAAATTAGCTTTGTAGCATTTTGGTGTTCTTTCATCACACTGCTGATTAATGTATTTCAGCATTAATTTCTCAGTATTCCAGAGCTCAGCTAAGAATTTCAGCTTCCCTAAAAGCAAGCATTCAAGAAACAAGTTCAGTTACAACTGTGATTATAAAACACAAACTGAAAAGCAGAAAATCTCACAAAGTCTTGGGTGAGGTGGATCTATTATTGATCCCTGTCAGTTATAAATATGTTGAGCCTCAGTGGGTACTACTGCATAGTCCTGGCCAGGCTGCTATACCACCATTGGCATTTAACCTCAGGAGAAGCTACCTCTCCTACTGCTTCTCTTTCTGTTCTTACTCCTCCTGCTGTTGGGGCCTTACGAATCCAAGTTTCCATGCTGAGTCTCCCTCCTGCCTGTAAACCATGCAGTCCTCAGTGGGAGGGAAGAAGAGGAAATCTTCAAGGATGAATGAGAGACAGATGCTGGCAGAAATGGAGGTGAAAGTGACTTCTCCAGGGGCCACAAGTATTGGTATATCAACAGTTTGTTCAGTACTGATGAGATATCATGCTTCTTTGCTTTAGCCTTTCCAGCCCCATCTCTTCTGTTTCCCTTTGCACCATCCAGCCTCAAGCATGTTGAGGAAGAAGGTCATCCCTGCTTGAATCCTTTGGTGCAGCATCCAGTTCTGTCCTTCATCTGTCCATTCAGTTAACCCTTTCTCAGCACATAGAGATGAGAGAGGAGACGTGGCACTGTGGTTATGCTCTTGTCCCTATTTATTGTATTTGCTGATTCATTCCTTACTGTGTTTCTCTCCTCAGTCCCTTAAATTCTGAACTGCATAGTAGGGCCAGTGTGTTACTCATGTTAAACATGAGTTTAGCACAAGCACAGAGCCTGATACATTTTTTTCCTTGTTCTCTACTGGAATAAACACAATTAATACCTTGATAATGACACACACATTTATTAATTTATTCTCCAAACCATCACCCTCTTTTTTGACCAAATCTCCTGAGTACCTGCATCTCTTTACAAGAGCTCTTTTGTAAAATGGACTATGGTTGTTAACTTCGCCTTGGGAAAAGTGCTGTTTTGTCATCGAAATAAAGAAGGAATTAGGTGAAAATATGCATGTATGTTAAGATTCATTGTCTTGGGGTGCAGGGTTAGTTACTAAAGCCGTCATAGGGTGCTTGTGGAAACTGTGTCTGTTATTTCCTTAGCAGCAACAGCACTAGATACAGATTTTTGTCACATGAGTAAAGGATTCCAGTCTTGTTCTTCATGAAATGGCATAAACTGTTTGTACAGGTCCTAGCACAGTTACCTTTTGGACAGTGGCATGGTTTCCTGGCATCAAATAAATGTCTTTTCCCATTAAAACCAGTCTCTCCTCAGTGAAATAACATCCTTTGACAGCTTGTGGGCTGTCTTGTGTCTGGGAAGGGAGGAGATCTGTGCAGGTTTTTTTGGTTGGCTGGTTGGTTTGTTTTTCACTCTAGTGTGTTCCTCAGTGAGAGTCATAGCTTTGTGTTTGTAAGGTCACAAACTCAAAAGACCAGACAGAGAGTTCATGTCTTCACCTGGAAAATAATAACTAAGAGCTGCAGCAAACTGTTTACCTGGTGATAAGTTACCCATGCTGAAAAATGAGTATCTTTAAGCTAGTCTGTGCAGTGAACACATTGATTTTAAGCATATGTGCAGCCCCAATCTACATATTCATCCAAAGATTTTTCTCATTTGAATGTCATATTTAATTTCTCCAACCCTAATTATATTCTGCTTCAAAAAAGTATTTTATTCATTACCTAGAAATGCAGAGTGTCTAGCATGGAAGGGCTAAGCATTCAAAATCAAAGCTGAATATTTGAGCCAGCAGACAGAAGCGTATTAAGAAATTAAATCAGTTTTAAGCTTTTTTCCTCACTCTGATCTGTCATAGAAGGAAGAAAAGCATTGATTAACATCTGACTGCATTACTCAAGCCAATTGCCAGGCATTTCTCCACGTTACTGAAGGACCAGAGGATTTAGCAGAAAAAGCAACATCTCTGTAGGTCACTGACAGAATAAGAAAGACGGAGCATAAAGCACAGCTCTTGGGCATGGTTTGCTGTGAATAGGCTTCCAGTTGTATCCTGGGCTGCACCAAAAGGAGTGTGACCAGCAGGTCGAGGGTGGTGATCCTGCCCTTCTACTTTGTTCTCACCTGGAGTATTGTGTGCAGTTCTGGTGTCCTCAACATAAAAAGGACATGGAGCTGTTG
>NDXB01007993.1:38273-61105 GCA_002631895.1 Agapornis roseicollis | reverse complement strand
TTTTTTTTGTTTTGGGTCCCCCCCCCCCCCCCCATAAATTTTATTATCTTCTTTGGAGCTTTCACTGCAAATCTTACAAGTTTGGGCTCTCTGTATAGCACTTAAAGTAAATCTTTAGTGAAGAAATACTATTAGACTTCAAGATAAATCTTTGTTCTCAAATGTTGGTGCAAATATGGTGCCCAACACATCACGGTTTTGAGCTTTTTGTACCTCTGATATATCTTTAACTGTGTTGGACAACTATTGAAATTATAATTCTATCTAGGATTATGCATATGAGCTTTAAATGAGAAAAAAAGGCCTGTTTTGTTCCCCTAACACCAGTTTAATTGTGTTGATGTTGAAGATATGCACAGTTGAATTATACTTGCTATGAGGAGATGAAAGAAACTTGTAAACTAAATTACTTATGGATCACAGCTGATGATGCCAAATTATATGCTCAATTCTCCTTATTATTTTTTTTTCCTCAGAGCTGTTAGTTGTGGAAACTGAACCTTAATGTCAGATATTGCATTCCTTTCCATTTTATTCCTATTTTCAAGAAATCTGTACTTCCAAGAGGCCACTAGTGATCTAATGCAATACATCAGTCTACCGTAGTCGTATGCCATCATACTTTACAGCACATAAATAAGAAAATCTAACTCAAGTTTTGTTACAAAATTGGTGGTTTTAAGATACTGTATGGTGATAATTTCCACTCCCCAGATGACTGTGAACTGGAAACTTAGGATAGCAGATGACAGAGTTTATTTAAGTAATTTACTGGTGCCACAAGTAATGTTTGAGACCATGCCATTTCCCTAACACTTCTGACTTAAAAAGTCAGTTTCACTGCAAAAGTGTTATAAAATTTGGCATAATGGAGTTAGTTTTTCCAGGACTACTAACTCCCCAGCTACTGAACATGGAATCAGGAGCGAGGAAGACTTGTTTTTCACAGAGCTTACTTGTACTTCAGATACCAAAATATATCTGTAAAGTTCCCTTTTGAATATTTTCAAATAAAATGTTTGACAATAAAAATATTCCATTTCAATAAAAAATTAAAATACATGCAAATGTTTCACAAAAATCCATTTTTCTATATGCACTAATGTATCAATGCCCATTTAATGGAGTGCCCATTCTTTGCTCTTCCTGAAGGTGTAGAGCTAAAAATTCAACAGAAATATATGACTTTTACAAAACTGAATCTTTGCTTTTCTTAGTGTTTTTTGTGCTTTTTGTCTGTGTAGCACCAGGTGAAAGTAATTTAGACTTGTCAGAAAAGAAAATGATGATTTTAGAGGAAGTTTCTTCTATAGAAAAATTAAGTTGATCTATGCCATGCTGTTAATGATTCTGTTTTTCAGATAGTGATTCTTGGTTCCTATACATGAACCTTTAATCTATTTCTGCTTTTGACATTAATGGAATCTCCTTTTATTTGACTGCATCAACTCATTGAAGTTGGTGGTTATTTACACACTTTTCAGGATATTTATGTAAAGTGTCAAAGATCTTTTTAGACAAAGAAACTGAAGACCTAGGAACTGTTGCCCAATGCATATGATAGGTCATCTATAAAATGGTTTCTATTCTTGAAAACAATCAAAAACTCTCTTAGATTATTTTTGTCTCTGTTAAGATACCCAGTGAAACATGATCTGCACTGCAAATTTCTCAAACACCTTGCTTCTCTCTATCTGATCTTTCCTGGTCAACCACGAAGCTAGGATAGCATGATTTTCTTTCTCTGACCCTCCAGCTGTATTTTCCTTTCAGGTCAAAGGGCTGGTTTTATATTTTAAATCTTGTAGAGACTTTTATGCAGCCTGATGTTTAACCTCTTCAGCTTTCACAAATTTGCTTTGGTAAATAGCTCTTCAATTTTTCTTTTATGAAAGAAGCATTTTCAGATGCCTTCTCATCTCAAGTGTTTTCTTTCTGATCTCAGAACATTGCTTTGCTGATATGGTGTAATCTTTGTCTGTTATCTTTTTATCTATTTTTTCTGTATAACTGATATCAAGAAGTCTGAAATCTTGCACATTACCTACATTATTCCAATTTTCCACATCTTTATGTTTCATCCCATCTTTTCTCAATTTCTCTTACCCACATTCTAGCAGTTTATCTTCAGCAGGTGAATGTTATAAGTGAAAATTTCTGGAGTAAAATTTCTTGGTCGTTGTTTACATCCTAAAGTCCCATTTTAAACTGCATCCTATATGATTCTTTGGTCACATCTCCTCTGCTTGCTGTGTATTTCTGGTTTTGTTTCTTTGCTCATGGTCACAAGCCTTTTCACACACGCGCACACACACACACAGAGGACTTCCAACACATGTCTCAAATTCACCTTTCTAAATGTAGTGGGTTTTTTTTTCCTTATGCAAAAAACTAAACTTCACCAGTCTCTGCCGTTATTTACTGTTTCCTTAAAACCTATACAGACCCATAGTCTGTGTAAGAGATGTGCAGAAAATAAAACTAAAGAACATTTTATTTTAGCCCCATTGAAAAGGTACTTGCCAAATACAGCAAAGGTTTTTTCCTAGTCTGTTCAATCATAGGGATATATAATAAAATATCCAAAACAAGCAGAAGAAGGCAGAGGTGGAAAAAATTAAGTGAGAAGGGACTGCTTTCTTTGTATTCTTCTGAAGAGATGTTTTCAGTATTTTTCTTCAAATACTGGGGTGAGATTATAAACTGAAGCCCAGCAGAAGAAACACATGGTTCATGACTGTGTCAGTCTAAGAACAAGGTGAGAGTCAGAATGGAACCTTAGGACACAGCCTGGATCCATCTTCTGCCTTGCCCATGGAAGGAAACTAGCCATGAACTCTTCAGCTTGTCCAGGTAATATCCCAGTCCCTGTGTCTAATGTGTAACAGCTGGCTGCTGCTACAACTATTTTCATATCAATCACTGTCTGTTAATAATTGTTTTACTTCATGAGCACAGATGTAGCTACTTTGGACTATTTTCATTTTTAGTGCATTTTGTGTGGGGATGTCCAGCTGTCTAATGAGAGGCTTAGTCATATGAATGTTCCAAAAATCTTTTTGGATGTTTTCTTCTAAGACCCTATTGTTGCCCTCTGGAGACAATTAGGAGGGTTTCCAACACCATTCTGATTTGGAAGTATTTAACACTCGCCAAAGGATGCGTACTATTGTCCCATCTGTATATTTAATACCATCTGATAGTATGTTGACTGTATGTTGTATATGTATGACAATTAGTGCATTTCTTCAGCACATCAATCAAAGTGCGTAAGTATATCTTTAATGGGTTAAGCCCATAGCTGCTCTTTTTGCTGTGGAAGTTTCAGTGAAAATGATTCAACAGAAAAGGCAAGATGGCTTCTAAAAATTGAACATTTGCATATTGGAAGTTGGTGTATATATCTGCTAGACACCACTTGACCTGGAAGAAGTAGAAGAGGCCTTCTTTGGTGCTGATGACATGCATCCATGAGTGCTGAGAGAACTGACCAGTGTCATTGTAAGGAACTTTAGATTATCTTTGAAAGTTCATGGTGGAGGTTTCTGAGGACTGGAAGGCAGCAAATGTAACTCCTGTCAAGTAGGACAAGAATGAGGATCTGGGGAACTAGAGACCAGTCAGCTTCACCTTGCTTCCTGGGAAAGTGTTGGGATAAATCTTGCTGAAAGCTGCTTCCAAAGATACTTAGGGCAAGAAGATGATTGGAAGTAGTCAACACAGGTTTATGAAGGCAAAAAATACTTAACCAGCCTGATATCATTTTACAACTTGATGACTGGCTTGTAGTTCAGAGGAGAGCAGTTGTTTTTTAATCTTGACTTTGGCAGGGCTATCAACACTGTTTCCCATAATATTGCCGTAGACAACCTCATGAAGTACAGGCTAGATAAGCATACATTGAGGTGGAGTGAAAAGTCGTAGAACTCTTTGGCTTGAAGGGTTATGATCAGCAAAAAACAGTCTAGTTAGAGACCAGTCCCTAATCATGCACTGGAGGGCTTGAAAATTATGCCAATACTGCTTAACGTCTTCATTAATGACCTGGATGGTGGGATAGAGTACTTCCTCAGCAAGTTTGCAGACCACATAAGTTCAAAGGAAGTGGTTGATATACCACAGCAGGCTAGACAAATGGACAAAGAAGAATCTCATGAAGTTCAACACAGAGAAAAGCAAAGTCATGAGTCTTGGAAGAATGAAGGATTGCATGCATTAGCACTGGCTGGGGGCTGACTGAAAAACAGTATTGCATAGAAGGATCTGGATGTGTTGGCTGAAGTTGGCTTTGAGTGGGCAAAGCGCACTAGGGACAAAGTTGATTAATAGTATCCTGGTTTGCCTTAGGAGGAATGTTACTAGCAGATTGATCATGTGATCCTTCCCCTCTATTACCAGAGAGGCTGCAGCTGGACCACTGGCTACAGCTCTCCCTTGTAAGAAGGACACAGGCATAATGGAACAAGTCTAGCAAAGGGTCACAAGCATGATGAAGGGCTTGCAGCATAAGAGCTCTGTGGTTGCCTGAAGAGGCTATGGAGTCTCCATCCTTGAGGGTACTTAAAACCTGGCTGAATGCAGCCCTGAGCAGGTAGCTTTTGGTGACCCTGCCTTGAGCAGGGGGGATGGACTAGACAATCTCCACGTGTCCTTTTCAGTTGCAGTGGCTCTATGGTTTTCTGACAAATACTTAAGTTTCACTGAAACACTGGTAGGAGTTTTTTGTGTGTGTTTTTTCAATGACAGGTGGTGTGGTTTAAGCCCAGGCTGTAAATCAGAACCACACAGCTCTCTCGCCCACTCCACCCCTTTCTTCCCCACCCCCTGCCCAGGGAGAATCGAAAGAATGTAACTTCCACGAGTTGAGATAAGAACAGCCCAGTAACTAAGGTATAAAACAAACCACTACTGCTACCACCAATAATAATGGTAAGGGAAATAACAAGGGAAGACAATACAATACCACCCATTGATACGCAACCCAGTCGAGCAGTGAACCAGCCCTTCCAGGTAACTGCCAGTTACATCCCAGACATGACATATGGAATACCTCCCAGACTAGTCTGGGTCAGGTGTCTTGTCTCTGCCTCCTCCCGGCCTCCCCTTCTTCCTGGCAGAGCACGAGACTCACAAAGTCCTTGGTCAGACCAAACACCAGAGCAGCAACTAAAAACATTGGTGTTACCAGCGCTGTTCCCAGGCTGAAAGTCAGAACCACAGCACTGCACCAGCTACTAAGAAGGAGGAAAATGACTGCTACTGCTGAATCCAGGACAAGGAGTGAGAAAGCATATGTGTATTTATGCACATGGAAGTCACAAAGCAAGCGATACACTCTTATTGCTTAAATATCACCTAATTCTTCTAGGGCTGTTCTCTGATTTGAAAATGCCAGAAACCACTCATTCCAATGTCAAATTCCCACTTCTGTCCCATGCTTGTGGGTAACCAAGATTAAAAGAACTCTGTGGAAAGCAAATTGGAATAAATGCGTGCAGGTTATTTTAGCATGCAGAGCAGCTGCTACCTAAAATACAGAACAGAAATAGTTCTTTTGGGAGAGTACCCAGTGTCGGTTTTCCAGAAGCATAGGCAATATGTTTACTAATCTCTCCTGGCTAGCAGCAGTATGTTTAGCTTCCGTAGGCCTGGAGGCCAATAGTCCTGTGAGACCTTACAGTTGAAGCAGTTCAAGCATAATAATTTTGCCCTCCAATGACACAGTAAATTCCTCAGCTTTTATACAATTCAGCTGCACACTTCAGCTCTACAAGGAGTACAGAAGAAGTGACATCATCGCTACCTACATAATATTTTTAGCTCATGCTGGAATCTAATACTGTTAAGAAACTAAGAAAAGAAACCAAGTTCTAAATCCTTGAAAATATCAGGCATGCAGCAATCAATCACATCTGCAGTGTCCCAGGAATTTATGCTGGATTTCAATGAAATTTCAGAGGGCATTTATGTACCTGACAAACTTTTTAACATCTACAGATTGTAAAGAGTACAGGCATCAGAAAAAAAAAAAAAAATAAAAAGAAACAACCAAACAAACCCCACAATTAAAAAGTATTGAAGACAGGATTTTTCAGCTTCTTTTTTATTATAGGCAAACTCCCTCAACTGCTTTGCACTATTGAAGCAGAGTGAAGATACAGAGCAAGGACCAAGAAAATGTCTGTGTCTTCAGAAGAGAAAAAGAAGTAGCCAGTTATTTCTTTTAATCTACATTTAGTGTAAAGGTAAATAGATTTCACCTACTATTGCTTGATATAGTGTAATACAGGTAATGCAGGAGCCATTAACATGGCTTTTACTCTGATCTTTTGTGCAAACAAGGTCCCTGTGATTGTATGCTGTGTTTGTCTATTTGTTATTCCCTTTCCTAAAAGATTTTGAACCATAGACAATTTCAACCAGAGATACAGAGATCTAGGAAATAGTTGTTTTCTGCAAGCAAAGTGAAAACCAGAAACTGGCTGGAAGACAGATGGGAGAACTGAAAATCCCTAATAAAAAGGCTGCAACATAAGTGTCTGACTTGGAAAACTGCTACTGGAATAGTTAGGGAATGTAGGTAAAAAGGAACAAGAAATACTGAAGAAGTGATGTGAAGTTACTGAGGATACAGATGACAGAACTCTTTTGGTGTCATAGGGTATAGGCCAGAAATCTGTATAAAAACAGCTTCATTAATCCCATGTTTACAGAATATGGTATTTTCTGTTTGACCAAACATCTTTCTAATCAATAAACATATCTTTTTGAACTCTCTACTGAACACAGTAGATAGCTCATCTGGGTAAAGGTTTTAAGAAGCTGTCTTCTAGAGGTGAATGTTGTCTGTGTGCATTTAAGTATTATTTACTTCTTATTTTCTCTGGTGGTAATTTTTGTCAAATTACATTTAGGAAAAATATTTAAAAGCAGAACTACAGTCCCTGAGGTATTTCAGATATACCATAAACTATTATTTGGAACTGTAAACATGCTACTTTACCATCTGTGTATTTTATACATTTTTAGAGTTAATGAGAAAAACAACTTGTAACTAGATAGAAATCTGAAAAGTCACAGGTGATCTTTACAAATTGACAAGGGTTTGCTTCTGCAGAGAAGACAGCTTTCTTGTGCAAAATGAATGGTAGCTTCTTAAGTTACTCTTTCCGCTAGTTCAGTTTAATAGTTTTGATTCTAAAAAATGCTCAGACCAACTTTATTTGAGGGAAATAAGAATTCTCTTTTCAAACACTTACAAACATGAGTATCATCTCTAGCCTGTAACCTCAGGAGTGGAGAACTGTTCTGATTCCAGGCAGAACTTTATTATGGAAATCTCCAAAGTGAAGGGAAAGCAGCCCATACAGTGAATAATCAGTGCTTGTGAGTTTCCTCTGTGTGTTATTAAGATTAAAATAATTAGGTTGCTGGCTGTGTGCTAGGAACAATTGTTTACTTAACTACCATAAGTTGTTTTAAACGTGTGAATAGGTCTTGTTGCTGAATCAAACATTTTGCATAAAAATGTCATTAGAAAGACACTAGTATGATGTTATGGGATGATAATTTCAGTAATAGAAATGTGAACTCTGTTATATACAACATAAAAGGTTGTTAACCTGTAGAGTCCACAGAAAGTGAGACTGCCATGACTCCCTTGTATATTGTTGCCTTTTTATTGATGGAAAACCACTGTAGCTAGAAGTAGGTATTAGATCATCCTGTTAGCATTGCCTCATTATCATGTACATTTCATGTTGGAACTGAAAATATCTTGAAATACAAATTTATATAGTAGCATTAAAAAAATTCAAACTCAATGGGTTTCTTCAAGGATGAACTAACTATTCATACGTATCTTATATTTAATAGTCTGCAAAAATATACTAAAAAGCCAGAAGTGGGGTGTAGACCATTTATAGTTTCTGTATTTGAAATGTAAGTTCTTAGAGTAGCTGACAAAAGTCTTGTTAAATGAACTGCATTTTATAATCTATTTTTTTGCAAGCTGTATTTATCAAACCTATTCTGGCAGTACAAATGGAACAACAGAGTGATAGCCAAGCTCCTTCATGCAACCAAATAATAGCATGGAGTCATAAATGGAAAATAAGACAAAGAGGACCACAGAGATCACATAAAATGTGATATTGCAGAATATGAAATCCACCATGATAACCAGTGGCATATGAATGAAATTAAAATAGACAGTCTGAAGTTGCAATCTGGGAAACATAAATTTATATCTCACTAATGTTTCCCTAATGGATACCTCCAATGCATGATGGGGGTTTATTTTTAAATAATGTTGTTTCATCGCAGACTGACCTTCCTGTCCAGTTCAATTTACATAAGGAACTGAGATGCTTAGGAGGTATGGTTTTTGGAGGAAAGAGAATTTTTTGCAAAGTCACTTTGAAAGCTAAAATCAGCATAAGGTTTGTTTTGACTTTAAGAAGATCATGAAAAACAGAAATCTTAAAATAGAAGCACAGAAAACCAATTCTATTTAAATGTAATTCTGAGACCATGCTACATCCCCAAGCTTTAAATGAGCTGCATTTCTTCTGAGTTATGTGCTCCTGTGAAGCTTCAGAGGCTTTAACAGAACTTTGCATGTCCTGTTGCCTGCATTTGCCCACAAGGAGCTTTTTTGAAGTCAGGGGCCTAATACTAGATTAACTGTATTGGACCATAAAAAATGCACCTGTCAATTGCACAAAATAGAACTAAAGAACAGACCATTCCTCAGAATAATTGATGTAGGGCAATGTGCTAGTAATGCCAAAGTTTTGGGCACTGGTAAGGATAGACCTTGATCTTGCCCAGGTGTAGGTAATAATTACATTGAAAATAATGATTAATGTCATTATTACTTCCTGTTGCCTTATAGTAGCTCTTGTTTTCTGCAGATGTGCTACATGCTTGTTTAAAAAAGATGTGTTCATAAGATTATGGCATGTCATCACGTTGTGATTGAAAACCTGTTAATTCTGCTTCATCCTGGTTATTGTAGTTAGTGCTTGATAACACAAAAACTTTCATATATCTGAAATTTTAACATATGTTAAGTCAGTCTGTACAGTCATACTGCATTTATACTAGTAAATTAATCAGTGCCTGGCAACATTCATTATACCAGTATTAAGTTGTCTGTTTTTCTGAATTACTAGTACAATCTTTCTTCAGTTTTTGCCTGGGCAAAGTAGCTGTCTCCTGAATAATCTTTGGAAACAGTTTGGGGGTTATCACAGTCTGATGACTATTTTAAGTAATCATTTTAGATATTGTCAGTGTGTTCTGCATAGAAAGACTGTTTAACAGAGTAGGTGCCAGCCTTTCTAGGTTAGCTGGCTTCAGTGCTGGAGAAAGGTCAGAAGCTCATTTAATTTACTAGCATTGGTATTGCTTCACAGTCAGGTAGTACATCACAGCTGTAACTTGTAATTAGTAGCTCTGAGGCTGAGGAAAGGAAGAAGAAGCTTCTAAGAAAGCTTTTGAGCTGTAAATGATCATGTGAGCTGATGCTGTTCTTTTAGGCCATACTTAGACCAGATTAATCAGATATGCTTTAATTTTGCCTTTTCACTATGCTTTGCAGTAGTCTAGATCTCCTCACAGTCAGTAAGAACTGAGAAGTATGTAGGCAGCTGCTGTATGTCTTGATGCTATGATTTAACCTACTGGGAGATAGCTTTTAGCTCCTAGATTTCATCTTAGAGCCCTGGATGTTGATTTACACAGTATAAAGCTTAGTCTTAGTTACCATGGCAATTTACTTGTCCTCCACTATGGCCTGTTTACATCAGATAATGACTGCATGGACATGCTATACACACATTTCAGAGTTCTGGTTTGTTCTAAGCCCCAAGTAGATGAACATAAAGCTACAAAAAGCATATATAAAATAGAGTGAGGAATGAAGTTTCCTGCCTTGAGAAAAGTGTGATAGTGGACCCCTGTGGGGCTTCAGACAACGGAAGGCTCCAGCATCCTCATAAGTCCTCCGGTTCTCTCTTGTCACATTGCTGTCAGCACATGTGCTCTGTTAGAGGGCCCAAAGCTTCCTTCCATTGTGGACTCTGGATGGACGGCTGAGGGAGAGCCATAATGGAACACCATTGTAAGGCTGGAGAAAATATGGCCCAGGCCTCCCCTTGTAAATGCACAAATGAGCTGTTTTATTAATCTCTTCCTAACATTTGCAGTTTCTGCTTCTGTCCTTTTTCTTGGCCATTATAGAATCTGGTTATTTTAGGAAACAACCAACAAAAATCTCAATAAAGAATATTCAGTAGAGAAAAAAGACAGAAGACATCACTTTGTGTCTGGGAGAGTTTTTAGCCTAGATGCATATTCCTTTTCATTTGGCTCCTGTATCTCACTATGAAATTGCTATTAATTAAGGCAATGGCTTCTTTCCCTACTAAACAAGAACAAATGGGGAAATATTTTCACAAGAGTGACCTACTGATTACCAATCTGAAATATAGCTTCCAAGTCTTTTTTTTTTAGATTTATTATTTTCTGCCAAAATTGATTTGGACAAAAAACATAGTAATCACCTAATATGTGGTTAGCAATTTTCCATCTCATTACATAAACCTTGTATTTATTACCCATTTAAATGAATACCTGTTAAATGAGCAGACCTGTACAATGCAAACAATTTTTCAGTCCATCAAGCCAAAACAAATAGAGGACTGCAATAAAGTCTTTACAACAGTATACCACACTATCAAATATAATAAAAATGGATTTATCAGTGTGATACATCAGCTAAATGAATATAAAACTTTTTATCAGTATAGAAATTGCTTTTTGGTATGTCATGTGATTGTACTATAACCCTAATCTTTCAAAATCCCAAAGACCTCTGAGGAAGTGTTCTGCATCATCCAGATAAGATTTTTTGATATTTGTCATTATAGTGCTCATAAAAGTGACACTATTAACAGTGGCTGCAACTAAACCTGAAACTAAATGTGCAGTCATCTATCCTACTGACTTCTTCCATTGAATCATAGGATTGTTCAGGTTGGAAATATCCTTTGAGATTGTAGAGTCCAACTGCTACCCTAGGACTGCCAAATCCACTGCTGAACCATGTCCCTAGTTCTACATTGATGCATCATGGAGCAAACTGTACATGGAAAATGAAACAGACCTAATACTCATAAACACCTAATACATAATAACAACTACTAAACTACTGGGGGAAAAAAAGTGCATGAAAACTTATATTTTCCAATTGTGAAATTGGTATTAATATACTATTCCAAGAGCGACTGTTGTATTTCCAAACAACTGCTTTTTGAAGAGCACAAGATGTTCCTGTATTGGAAAAGCAAAAAAAAAAAAAAAAAAAAAAAAACAAAAAAAACAAACAAAAAAACCCAAAACACAAACCAAACCCATTGTAACCACAGTGATTCACTTTCAAATGCTTTTATTAAAAATTATTTTGGGATAACAAAAGAATAGTTTCACAATCAGGATGACCAACTCAAATTCAGGTTTCTGTTATAGTGCAACATATCAGGAAATTGTTTACAAAAACCTGTAAATCAGAGCAGCAGTGTATGTAAATTGATAGCATGGTCAGCATATCTACAGAACATACTCCATAACTATGCCGTTTGTTGCGTCATTATTCTTACATTTATAAATTGGTAATTTACAGAGTATTACAATAAAAACATATTTTGCATATAACAAGAGGAGACATAAAAACAACCCCAAAACACTCCAACCCCCCTCCCACTCCCAAAATTCCACCAGTGAGATAATATTCAAATGACAAAAAAAAGTTCCTTCTGCAAAAATAAGTCATCCTTACCACTTTTAGACTGCGGGAGAGGGACTGCAGTCTATTGGTGTAAACACCTAATTTTGCTTATTTTTTTTCCTTAGTTTCTAGATTTTCAAGTAGTCAAACTCAGGCTCATGACTGAGAAGAACTGTAAATATTATATTCTCCCCTAGAATGAGGACAACATTTATTCTGCTAGGAAACATAGTATTTCTTGAAGCTGATGTTACTCAGTTAATTAGGAATTGTAATTATTATGTAAATATGTAAAATTTTACATATGTAATATGTAAAAATTGTAAAAAAACTAATGATCAGAAATTGCCAAGTAGAAAGTAAGCTTTTTACAGCTGATTTTGATGAATTTTATATTTTTGTTCCATGACCACATACTTAGTTTAACATTAATATAGTACACATAGACTTCCTTTTTAACTATATATATAAATATGTGCATACTCATAGAACACAGCACATCAAAACACTTTAAAAAGGCATGCTGTGCCCATAGGAGTTCCTGTGTTTCTTGGAAAAGTCCACAGCTACACTACCTCTCCCAAGCGCTGTCAACAGAATTGGAGCAGAGAAGTTAGCTACACTATAAATCCTAACCTGCTAATTTCAGATGATCAGTTTCTGCACTTCACCTAATCTCCTTTGTTTTCCCTTATGCTGTTTTTCACTGCAGTTGTGGTGTAGAAGATGAAAAAACCCAGGAACTCTTACCATGTCCCAGTGATCAAACAAACCAAGTGAGAACAGTCAATAGAGAGCTGAAAAATGCAGATTCATGTTTTGGCTGCAATGAGTCCTTAACTGAATATACAGCGTAGCATAGCTCAAATTGGGAAGCCTAAAACCAATAATCTCATAACAGACAATTATTCATAAAATCCACTTCCTTTTCATCTTAGATTCATTGTCTGCTTTAAGTTCTTTGATAGCACTTACTGTTGGCTCTCTGTCATGCCAAATGATTATTCATCTATTTGTTGCTCCAACATGAAAAGAACACTCTTTTTGAACTTTGACTGTCCTCAGTTTCATGTTGATGCAGAAAAGGAATAATTTCAAAATGTATTTCCCTTGAGCTGAGTTATATTTATGTGTTCAATCTCTTCAAACTCTTGACTTCTGAGTTTTCTTTAGTTACCACTTCTTTTTTGACAGTACAGTTGTAGTACTGTGAATTAAAATGTTGGAGAAAACAGAGACGTAGGACACAGTTCATATAACCTTTATTTGAAGCTGAAAAATATAACTCTTGTAACAGGACAAAAATTATATCCAAACTGGAAAAATAAGAAGAATATCTTGTTTTGAAGCAAAATCAAAAAAAACCAACACTATGCAACAATTAGAAATATGTTTTATAAATGCCAGAAACATGTTCAAGTACATTTTCCCTTGGCAATATCTAAATATTAATGTCCTTTCATAGTACGTATTGGTCTGAAAATTTGATGTTAAAAAGACAAAGCCAATACAAGCTCTGTGAGAAGTTTTTTCTTACTCTGTCTCTTTCTCTCTTTATTTCTTTACAAATTTATTGCTGAAACTGAACTTTTTTTCTTCCCCAGGGTGAAATAAGGTACAATAAAGCACAGAAGCCTTGGTTTTGATGTCGAATAAACTTTCATTGCCTTGACATAAAACCCAAGAAACAAGGAACTGTGATGAAAACACTGAGATATTCCTGGCTACATAATAAAAGTTACTAGGCACTGAGCCATGCATGTATGCACACACACACACCTTAAAATAAATGTAATCAAGCAGAAACAAACAAATTTTCTAAGAGCAAAAGCTGAGCTAAGCTTTTTAATACAAAAAGTCAGATTGATTAAGGAATCAGATCGCCTATTGTTGGAAGAAAAATGTTAGTACCATATAATATGCATCTTTGGGATCTACAGGTTTATACGAAGCATTGCAAGGGTAGAACTTTACTGACTGGGAAATATAAAAAAAATAGATGCATTGAGACACTAAAGGAAAACAAAAAAGATTAATTTATGAATTTACATTTTCCATAACCAAAACCTGAGTCTTTTGTACAGACGTCTTCAGCATGTTCAGATTAAGAGTTCAGATAATGAAAATACTTGTGTACATGATTAACTGTACACCTATTTATTAAAGCAAACCAAACATGAGCTTAACTTTTACAAATACTTTAAAGGCCTTACTGAATTAAAGCCTACAAATCTTGTCTGAAGTCCTTTGCCATCACGAGTCTTTCTATCAACCAGAAGGTACTTTGTGTTTGTGCAGGGGTAATACTTAGCTAGAACATTAGAACATGCTCCTAAATACCCATCACCCCACAAAACTAAGATTAAAATTAGCATTTTTAATTGCAAATTGCATTGCTTTTGTTTTGTTTGTTAGCTTTTGTTTGTGTTTCTCTATGTTACTAAAACCAGTGTTGTATGCCAAGCTTAGTTTCTGATAAGAAATTGGGGTGCTTGTCATGTAGAATGACAAAATATTTTGGCTTCAGTATACCCGTTTGTTTTCATAGAGAAAGCTAATTTATTTGATTGAACAATTGCCCCATTAATGATCTATGAAATCATCACAGTTTACAAATACTTTCCATGCCCCCCCCAAAGAGGGATGTATTTGTATTGTATTAGTTGCAAAACCTCATTCATTCTGTGCAATGTCATAGAGGCTGTTCTTAAAATGGCAGGCATTTTCTGAGAAGAAATACCTAAATTTGCAATAATTGTTCTTTCTATCGGTGAAATGGTGCTATTGAAGTCACCACTTTATTCAAGCATAATTTTCTCTAAGAGGAGGCTCCTTTTTCTTCACGGTAAGACATAACTTCCTCTTCAGCTATTGTTAAGGATGTTCAGCATCTCCTTAAGGAGTAGTTTAATACAGATTATTTTTCTGTATAAGGATTATGTAGGAAACATATACAATATAAACCTGAATTGGAGAATCTCAGGTGAGAAATGCAATGGTTAATGACACCAGAAGTACTCATTCACTGAGGTCTTGATCCAAATTTCACTGAGCCTAGTTTGACTATAAATTTGCTCAGTGGAAAGTGTACCCTCATTGTAGTTTGAGTGAGTTGAAAGCAAGAAGCATAAGAAGTACTGTCTTCCAAAAGTATGAAGTATGACAAATACATTAGGTAGATGTCAGATAATTAAAATGCCTATGGGTGACTAATAATAACTCTGTAAGAATAAGAGTTAACACAGTTCTTGAAGAAGCATAAACATACTAACAATTCACTGCATTTCAGATCATATTAGCATTTTCAGGACTTTAGTTGTGGAGCAAAAGAATGTATGTTGGTGGCTAACAATTACTATGCACCAGAGAAAAGTAGCTGCCATTTCTTGAAGTGACAAAGAGCATAGAACTGGAAATAAAGTGTCCTATTTATCTCTTTGTCTTTTGCAGATAGGGGTCTGGCAAGGATTAGTATGGTCATTACTGAGTGTATATTTTAGCTCATTTTTAGTTTGCAATATGGTTAAATCCTTATGCAAAGTTGAATAACTACCCAGAATTTCTTCCAGAAGCAAAAACTAGGTCTATGTTAACTGGGAAATCTGTGCCGCCTAAAGCCACAGCAAATTCTAGGGTCTCTGAATGACCTGAAGGGACTGAAGAAATTTTAGAAGGGCTGCTGCAGAAATGGTGTTCCCTAAGACCACCCCAAAAAGCAACTGGTTTGGTTGTCTTTGTTCACAGCTATCAGTTTTGATAGAATGAGACTGCTTGCGCCACATGTTCACACTGTTCCTCTACTCACTCTTGTTTCCAGTTCATTTCAGCATTCATGGTGTCCTTCTAGTTTCCAGATACCTGCTTTAATACTTTAGTCTCCCCTGTGATATCAATTGACCAGCCAAAATGAGGTAATACATTTATCTGGGACCTTTCTATAAAATTAAAATGGGTCCCTTATCCACCCAACTTACTTCCTATTTCTGTAGCTGAGTGAGAGCTCTGGTCTTTTCGATGCTGTATAGCTATGCCACTGGTTCGGCCTTTGGCTTCATTCCAGCATTGCTACTGTATTGCAATGTGTTAGAGGTCCCACCACATAAGATTGCACTGGAACAGGAAAACGATTAAGTGATTTGAAAGCTAGGCTGGAATTGTGAAGACCTGGGGTTGGTTTCTTGCCTGTCATGGACTTCTGCTACTGGGGAAGTGTTTACTTCTGTTGATCAACTTGTGTTGAATCAACACAAGTTTTGTGTTATTGATGTGTGTTTCATGTCAGGAAGCAGTCCTATTTCTTTTTCCAAGCTTTATTGACTTGTAGGAGTTAGTATATCAATATAGTCAAACAATAATATAAATGAAAAGGTATTCTTGTGCAAATTTAAGTGATCTTTTGCAAAATGTGCATTATGCAGGCAATATCCTCATAGCATGGACTAATGCTATGGACCAGGACAGTTCTACTGCCAGAATAACTGTTTTGTTGTCATTGTAGAAAGCTCCAAGCAACAGCCCTGGCTAAGCCAGACAAATTTTCCCTTTGCCTGGTTGCATAGCACTATGTTCCTCTTTTAGCCCTGAAGCTCTTTGCAGCATACCTCCCTCAGTCTCAGACTGTCCCACTCATGATTGTAAATCAGACCCCCAGCTCCAAGCCTTTTACTTTGTAAACTTCCTTTGTAGGAGCTTCTTCAGAAGCAGTATTGTAAGCACTGCTGATGTTTATACACAGGAAACATCATCTAAGTTATTGCTGTTCATAAACTTTTCTTGAGGCAACACACAAAATAGCTCCAAGTCACTTACACTTTAATAGATGACTGAGTTACTTACCTGTCCTTTGTTACTGGATGGATAGTTAAGAGCAGTTGATATGTGATAAGATGATGTGTGGAAGTGTTGGATTAGGTGTACCTCTGGTATTAAAAACATGGGGCTTCAAACACTTTTTTGGACTACTTGTGCCTGAGGCTGTAACTCACAGTAAGCAAAATGATATATAACAACAAAATCATCCCGATTTTATTAAAAGAGAGTTACTGGTGGAGTTGTCAATCAAAGGCAACATTATGCCTCTGGTTGATTTGCTAGTACAAGTTTTTTGTTTGAAACTATCCAAAGTTTTAAAAGACAAAATGGCATAGGGATGTTCACTAGGGACTCAATTAAAATTAAATAAATGTTTAATTATGTGCATTTTTGGAATAGAACAAATACAACTATTTTAGGTGAAAGATGTATAGCTTCTCTAAGCAGCAAAGTTAATTAGAGTACTTTTTATGATACATCTTCAGGCCATTTTTGAATTAACAATCAACAATTATCTTATGAACCTCTCTCCCAGTCTTCAGAGGAGTATATTTAATCATCAAGTGTCAGATCCTCTTGTTTTTTCTTTCTGCTTGATAATTTCCCTACTTAGGAATTCAGATTCATATTTACAGAACACAATTCTAAAACAAGAAAGCCCATGGAAACCTTTCAAATTGAGTACAAACAAAACCAAGCCATATCATACACAGTACCATGGATTTGAATGCAAAGCAAGAGTTTAATACTTTAATAGGATACAGAGTGTTCTTTGTGACTTTTAATTTATACTAGCAGTACTTTTAGCAAATGTATAGCAAATAATCCAAACCTCAGATAGACAATTTGTCTAAGCCTGTTATGAGAGCAAATTGTTTGTATGTCAAACAATGATATAACTGTAACTCTGACCTGTTCCCATCCTCTCTTGTACTCCCATGTATACTCCCAGGTATCTTGCCTGCTTGAATTGTTTATTTTATGAAAGGATCATAAGATAGCAAAGCCTATGACAGTCAGAGAATATATTTGGAGACTATAGACAAATCTCTAATCTCTATTCAGTACCATAAAGCATTTAAAAATTTCTAAAAGAAAAAGTTCTTATACCAGGATTCCATGCTGTGTGAGTCTAAATAAATCAGTAAAAAAATCAGAATTATTGCCTTACAGGAATTTTACACCAAAATTCACCTTGTTCTATCTCTTCTTACTTTATAGTCAGAATATAATAGTAAAGTAATTTAACTCAAAATAGTATAACAGATAATTTCTGGTCTTTGAAATGAGAAAGTCTAACTTCTGAAAAAATATATTTTTTTCAGTTTCCTGTCCAGATTTTATACAAAAAAAGACTAGCTATCACAAAGAAACTTGATATCATATTAAGGTTCACATAGAACAATGGAATTACAGCATAATAATTCAAGTGGAAAATATTTAAAAGTGCATGAAGAAACACAAATAATGTATTTTTATCTCATTCTTGATGGGACAGTGGTTTCTACAAGGGGAAAGACCAAACCAAATTGGATCCAATGGGAGATTTTTCAATGCATTCAATGGTTCTTGTGTCTAACTCTCATGAGAACATACAGGACTTTCTCCTTTATGGTGATATTGATAATATAAAAATATTACTGCTTCTCCCTGAATCTAGAACAAAGCAGCAAGTGAAATAATAGACATTTGACCTAACAGCTATTTTCAAATAGCGTTCATCTTTGTGCAGTATACCCAGAGCCTGAAATGTTACAAATGAAAGTTCAGCCTCTCACTACCAATTTAGGAAGTGTAAAATATTAAAATACAGAAAGACCATTACTTAAGAAGACATTTCCCTAATTAAGACATTTTCTTAAACTACAGTGACTTTATTATCGTCTCTGTGCAAATAACACTACTCTTTCTATCATTTATGTGTGACAGTTGCATAAATGATACACTTAGAAAGGTAATAAATAAATAAAGGACAGTCCTGAACCACAGAAATCTTACATTTCATCAGACAAAAATGTACAGTGAGATGCATATTGCTGAATAATGAAACAGTCATATTTAATACTAGCTTGGTTTCAGTGGGATCAGTATGAAATTTTTTGTCACAAATAAGAAATTTAGTTGTCTAAAATGAGTAGGAAGGAAGTTCAGAAGCCAAATATATTGTTTGTCATGAGTGGTTTATGCTACTATCTCATTTCAATTCATTACTTATATGTAAATTAAAGGTGAGAATCCATTTTAGTAAAGTCTTTTGAAATTTTTATCGTGTTTTCCCTCAAACACTTGTGTAGCAGTTCTAACCGTTATGTATTTCTGTTGTCTTCTCCTAATAAGTTTGAATCTATGATTTTATTTAGTCAAATCTGCCAAGGAAGATTTCGAAAGGATGCGATGGCTTCAGAGGTTATCGCATTTCCACCAGTTCTATGGATAAGTAAGGCTGGAATGTCTGTTTAAGTGCTACAACATAAGTTCAATTGCTTAGAAGATAGTGTGGTATCTGCTTTGCAGAGAAACCCTATAAATGATCCAACTTTGGAGCTGGTAAAATTCAGTTGGAACTCATCTCTTCTTGACCATCAATGTCAGTTCATCATAAATCATATACTATGGAATTTAATATCCACCTGTAAATTTCTACATTGTAGACATGTATATCCAAGCTAGTCATGCTTTTTATAGTTAGTGGGGAGTAAAAGGCACTGCAAGGGCACATCATCTGATTTGTTTTAGACATCTATTTCAACACGAGATAAATACTTATCATGGAGAGCTAGGCAAAGAATTATATTATTTTAAAGCCAGAATAAGAAACTTTGGATCAGATGCCTGAAAAATTTGATTGTGTTAAATGGCCAAGGACTACTTAGGAAGGTTCCATGATCTTAGTTAAGTTTTCCCTGCACATCAAAGTAAAATTATTTTAACATTCTTAATTTACATGCAGATCCTCCCACCAAAATAATGCTGTTGGGTTTATCAGAAAGGTAAAAAGAGACAAAACTTAAAAGAGGCTATGAACACATTATCTGGTGGGCATACTTTGGTTGATTCAGGACATTACAGTGGTGGCAAACATCACTAGACGGTGGGTTTAATTACTTTATTGTTTCACATTATACATGAGAAAGGGTCCTCATTTCAAAACCTAATGGAAAATTTTAAGGACTTAAAAGGTGATCTTTTTTAACTTTTAACATTTTTTTAAAAAAATATTTTTAAATACTAGGTAAATTTCAAGACAAAAATCATTGAAATTTACTAAGAGTATTGGACCTACCCACCCACCATTTCACTTACATTTGAGTGTTTTCTTTAGTTCTAAGCGCAAAATTTTGGTGAATACTTCCAGTGCAACAAAGAAATAAAATTTTTATGTGAAGGAAGTGGATTAGGTACAAATAATTATTAACCCATGGCACATGTTATCCACATGCTTTACTCCCCATATTTATTTAGAACAAAACATTCTTTTTTTAAGGTTTTTGTGGGGAGGAGAGGAGAAGAAAAAGAAACAGTACAAAATTTTAAAGATTACAAGAAGTTTTTTAAGCAATGGTCAGGTATTGTATTTACTGTAATAGTCAGGAAACAGCCTGTTCGCAGCAGGGAACTGACTCTTTTACACATAAACACACCTTCTTCCGCTATTTTGCTGCACTTCAGGAACAACTGAAATGATGAATACAGTTTCTATTAGGCAGAAACCCCAGGAAATTGATAGTTACAGATTCTGGCAACTAGACTGGTGGAGTGTTAATGATTAGTTACTTTTTACTGTGTATTACTCTGATGAAAAACATTTTCTACAGGATTAGTGGCTAGGGTAAGCATCTGTCTTTCTTTTTGAAGTGTTACTGAAATTATAAAACCATGCTCCAGAAGAACTGTAAATTTAGTGGCTTTTTTGCTGTTGTAATTATGTGTTGTATTTCTCTAGCAAATGTTTGTAGATAATTGCTGCATTTGTACCTTTGTAGGTGGGCTGAAAATGAAATATAGAGTATTATTGTTGAAGAAAGTATAACAAAAGTATGAGCAATAAATTACTGTGCTTGCTTCAAGCATGTAAAAGGCAATGCTTTTTCTAATCTTTTTTTTATTCAGCAGTTTTCCTATGAACAAAGTCAATTTTACAGAGTCAAAAGAATAGTCATTGATCTGTTAGACAAAGACTCTGTGGTTACGTACTATCATGACCCTTATATCCTATAGAATGGAAGTGTTTCTCTCATGTACAAAAATAAAAAGGTTTTCTTATTTATTTTTGCACAATTTATGTTTTACTTTTTGAATGTTTAGTTCAGTGCCAGATTCCTGTTTGGGGAATGAGGAATGGCTTGCCATTGCTGCTGCAATTACTTGCTTCCTCAGCAAGTTCTCAAGTATCCACCAGCAGAATGGTATTACTAGAGGTCACTGAAGAGGCTGCTTCTGACAGAATGTATTATAGCAGAGAGTCATCATTGCTGCAGCTATAATTTTTATTAACATTACTTACAACATATATATGCCAAGAGTAATTCAGGCCCAAACCCTTTTCTCACTCTTCTCCCTGCTACTTCCTTCATTTTCCTGCCAGCTTGCTTATCTCCAGGGTTTCTCTGAAATACTGACCTGCTAAATTAGAACAGAAAACACAAGTAGATTTATTTAAACTTTGAAAGCCTTGCTGGCAGAGTCTTTTCACTTTCTTGTGAAATAACTTCTGCATGGGAAGAGCATCTTAATGTGGTATTATTCTGTTCATTCCTTTTTATCACAAGAACAACTTGCTTTCCCATAAACTCCAGAGCTGTATTTCATTAATTGTTAATGTGATTACTCACTCTACAGCATAATGAACATTATCTGAAGTGTTTGGTGTTTTTTCTTCCTGGTGCTCAAAATATATTACTGTAAATGCTGAAAACCCAATGTTTTCTATGTCAGTATTTTCTTTCAAGTCATGTGAAAAAGTCTTGCTTTGCTGAATGCATTTACATTGGTCAGGAATTGCAAGAGGAAAAGTCTTACCTTGAAGGAGTACTCCTCAGGCATTTTGCTCATTGGAAGCTAGTTCTGGCACTGTACTCCCAGTTCATCGCTGTGTGAGTGTCCCAGCTGTTACTGAGAACATCTACATGGGTACACAGTCAGCACTTTGCTTCCAAGGTAACTCTGTCCTGGGAAACTGGGGCAGAAGGCAGTATGGTAGAGTAGAACAGGGCTATGAGGAGCACTGACTCAGAGCATTTGTTTACATGGGTAAGAGAGGGCAAACACAAGGCACTGTACAGACTGTAAATTTACTGCAGAAATTTTGGAATCAGCTGGGAAGACATGTAGGTGTACTAATGAAGTCCTGTGGTCCAAATAATAGACTGATACCTTGCTAAAGACTTTAGTAGCTACTATGATAATGTGCTAGTGAGCTGGCTTGTTTGTGGCAGACCAATGCAAGGGTAAGAATGAATATATATCTCTCTGCCCCTACCTATACAGAAATATTCAAAGACATCAGTGGACTTTAAATCAATGGCAGATTAAAGCTAAACCCCTCAGGTGAGACAGCATAGTGTTCAGGATTAGTGAGTACTCAATGCACCTCAGCAATAGTGAACAACCAAATCTTAATTAAAAACTTAATTAAAAGCATAAAGAGTTAACACAAGCACTAAATAAAACATACTGTCAACTAGACCTCAGTTGTAACTGAGTAACTTTTATTGTTAACCGTTTACATTAATGTGAGAATATATGAATTTCAGTATTTTATTTTATTATGGGTTCAAACACAAATAGGGGAAGTTCGAGTTAGATATAGGGAAGAAGTTCTTTCTTGTTAGGGTGGTGAGGCATTGGAATGGGTTGCCCAAGGAAGTTGTGAATGCTCCATCCCTGGCAGCGTTCAAGGGTAGGTTGGACGAAGTCTTGGGTAATACGGTTTAGTGTGAGGTTGTCCCTATCCATAGCATAGGGCTGGAACTAGATGACCTAAAGTCCCTTTCCAACCCTAACCATTCTATGATTTTCATTATAGTAAATACACATTTGCATCACAAGTGCATTTCTGCACTAGAAAACCCTTAACATCTTTGAGAGAAAAGATAACTGCTGGATACAATTCCAATGGCTAGTTGCTAACTTAAAGTTTCCACTGTGAATTTCTTTCATTTTAAAATCTAGGGTTTTTTTTTTTTTTTTTTTTTTTTTTTTTTTTTTTTTTTTTTTTTTTTTTTTTTTT